>JAZFAU010000013.1:335000-425000 GCA_037178615.1 Dione vanillae
AGTTGGAATATTAATAAACAAACAAATTAAGATATATATAGGCTTTAGTAGTATTTTTGCCTTGATTGTTATAAATAAAAAAAAAAGGCAAAGGCATGAATTAAAAAAAAAAAAGCAATATGTACAGTTTTCATACTTAGTGGATCATTATTTTATTGATTTTATTTTTATCAAACTGATATAAGATAATGGTAGCAATATTCTCTGTAAAAACTATATACAGTGAAACTGAGTCAATGTGTTCATCACTTGTTCACTACTTAAAAGTTAGTTATTTCCCCACTGAAATGTATTAAACTCAGTTTAATCTGAAAAGCATATTAAAAATAAAATGATTTAATAGATGTTCAGACAAAATCTGATATGTTGGACATCATTGCCTTTTTGGGATGACATGTTTTACAACGCACTGAAAATCTTGAATAGATGTGTTTTCATTTTGAAGAAATTTTCTTTTAGGATTTAGTATTGATTATTTTATGGGCATGGCAACAATTTAATTTAATTTTAAAAACCCATCTGATAAAGACATTTCATCATTGTTCAGTTCTTCAGACATTGCAAAATGTTTACAGTATTTGAACCTACTACTACTTTAGCAGAGACAGGAAAGACTAGCACATCATTGTATATGTTTTTAGAGTATACCACAAAATATACAGTGTAGTACAAAAAAAATGCCTACAAAAATATTACATAAGATTTCATAGTAAAATATATTACTTAAGATTCTGCATATATATTATATGATAAAAACTTAATTCGAGCGCATACAAAATATACCTTATATAAAAATCCACGTTTTAATTGTAACAATTATATACATGTAAATGTTGACAAAATCACTTTCATTTGGAAAAATATTTAATTTAAAGAATAGTATGGTCAATAGAATTTATAACAATCTCTCAAATCTTTAAATAATAATATATAAAATATATATACCATCTCATTTAATCCAGAAAGCTTTAACAACAAAAGTAGATCAGAATGAATAAGACAGTATATTTGTTCAATTATCACAAGTTTAACATAATCATAAGAAAATGACCGACTGGCACAAATTGTGAGTTGAAATTCCACAAAAAAAAAAAACAAATTACAATAAAAAAAAACAAAATCAATAAACATAATCAAATATTATTTTAACATTTTAATTTAAAATTTATATGCTATGTACTCTATTAAAATACATTTTATAAACTAAGTAGTGCTGGACTTAGTAGTAGAGGGTAGGGTAGTAGACTTTATCTCAGTTGAAATTCCTTTAAAAAAAAAAAAGAAAAAAAAAACAAATTACAATAAAAAAAATACAAACATTTAAATCATCTTAAACATTTAAATCAAATTTTACATATCATGTACTTAAATTAAATACATTTAACTATACCAAGTAATATAGACTTTATGACTATATTTACCTAAAAGCGAACCCTCCTAATTACTCCTCATGCCTGAACAGCACGAGGTCTGGGCTGGTGCCTCGTCTTCCACGACCAGGACCCTGGAAGACCTGTTCCCATCAGCTTTGGTGTTCTGATCGAAGTGTTCCACCATTTCTCTGGTCAGCTCTAGGAACAACTCTTCAACGCCTTGGTTGAATTTAGCCGATGTGTAGAAGTGTTTGGCTCCCACCATTTTGGCGTAACTGTAATTATTATGTGAAATGTTGTCGATACGATTAAAGTGATTTACATAAAATAGAAAGTTTCCAACTGTAGAGAGAAAAGTATATTTACTACAATGAAAATATGTTTTCTTCGATATATACATATGTCCCATGAAGTATAGAAATAGTTATATACAAATTTTAATCAACGCAATCAGAAATCAAGTATTTGTACGAAATTTTCCGTATAGTCAAAATCTATAGAGCTTTCTTTGTAATTTGAATTGAAAGTTGACAAGAGTAAAAGAAACAATATCTAAAATTTGTTACATTATAAATATGTATGTCGCAGAAAAATCTTGTATGTAATAAAATAAGCGCAAACGTCTGCAAATTTACAAGTCATATTGTCCGCTGATCTACAATCACAAAATTGGTAATTGGTTGGTTGGCTTTTTTTTGTAGCTTTACGTTTTATCCCACTCGTAGCACCGCAGGAAACGTAAGAACCTAATATTAAGACACTAGACGGAACTCAACGCCGCGCTCTGCCTAGTTTCCAGTGGGGAGAAAATGGAAATAGAAAAATTCTTCCCCGCATGGGAATCGAACCCACAAACTGTCACGCTTACAGGAAGACGCAATGCTTTTGCGCTGCGACGGTCCTCAAATACATATTATTCAAGCAATTATAATAATTAAAATCCAAACAAAGTCTAAATTACAATCTGAGTACAATACATACTTCTCGGCTTCGTCCAACGGCACTGTCCTCTCATGTTCCATATCAATCTTATTCCCAGCTATTACTAGGACTATGTCCGATCCGAGCATCTTTCGAAGTTCCTTAACCCAATTCTTCACCTAAAGGCAAATTGTTTTAATAAGTATTTTTAATTTTCATCCATTTATTTCATACATTTTATATATATATATATATATATATATATATATATATATATATATATATATATATATATATATATATATATATATATATATATATATATATATATATATATATATATATATATATATATATATATATATATATATATATATATATATATATATATATATATATATATATATATATATATATATATATATATATATATATATATATATATATATATATATATATATACTACTTTTCTTGCTTTTTCTTATCTTATGCTATGCAAACATATCCATGACCAAATTATAAGTTTACTTTGTCTACACATGACTTTCAGAGATTTGCTCAGATTATCTTCAAGGTTGATTACATAATTAGCACCTGATATATATGATAAATATTTTTAGGTAATATAATAGGTGTGCCTAAATGTCTATGGATTTAACATCTTTAACATATAAAAATGTTATGAAATCTAAGTAAATACATAAAGTAACTGATTTAAATTAAATTTTTGTAATGAATTGTCAGTAAAAAAGCTTTTGCCTCTATTCAATATGTTATGCGAACTATGTTGACAATATATGCAAATGATATCTAACTCAATATGTTAATAATTATGGTAATATGATTTGGATTGCTTGAGCAAGGTACAAAAACATTTAAGGTTATAAATAAAATATTTCACTAAAATTTAAACAGTAAGTTGTATTCAGCAATGGTAGGGTTTATCTTTTAATTTATTTTTAAAAGCCAATAACGTATGAATAACAAATAAATTCTGGAAGTTTAAAAATATATGACAGTAGTATGTATGTTTTATAAATATTAGTAAATAAAATAAAAAATAAAATCTTAAATGGTCCATTCCAGATTAAATTGAAACATGAAACAATTTTATATTATCAAATATATATCATAATATTACAAATATTATATAAATTGACAAGTTACTTATAATATATTTAAAAAATAAAGCTTCAATTGTAAAGAAAATAAAATACTCAAAATGGCAATACACACGAAATGAAGCAGTAAGTTTAAACAGATTAGATTAATAACAATGTGAGAAAAGAAAAAGGTCAAGCAAGCCAAAGAACAATATCAAACTATTGGCCGCTATAAACATTCTGTCTCTAAAGACAAACTTCAACTCAAGTTAAAGATAGATTTAATTAGATAAAGCTATTTTTAGTAAAAGTAATGAAGGCTTAAGAGCCTTCATACTAAAAATATCATATTAACAAACCACCCAGTCTTCAGAAACTATAAATATTGATTAAGTTATAAATAAAGCAAGCTGGTTCAAGGCCCCGTGTTGGATAATACATTTTACAAAGCATGCATGCAATTGTAGTTATTATTGAGTACATCCGCTTTGCTAGTATGTATCAGTTAAAAGATCAAATTGAATTAATAAAGTGATGACTGAAAGATTTATATTGTTTTTGAATTATTAAAACTAATGTCATATGTTATATAATGTGTTAAAATTTATTTTTTATTATATTTAGATAACGTTGAATTATAATTATGTAGAAAACAGTAAGATCATACTATCTTACTGTTTTCTACATATTTATAATTTAATTATATTTATACAACTTGATAGTAGTAAAATGCAGTGAAAATTCACTGGTGCATAATTATCTGCCACATTTTACATTGCTGTATGTACTCTATTTAACTAAACTTCAGCTAACATCAAATAATGGCAATATTATATTACTTAACTCTAATTATCAACTGACAACATAATAAGCTATATGATACTGAAATAATGTAAATTAAAAATGATGATAAATAACTAAAATAAAGTAAATAAATTTCTATGTGTTTTAATAAGATTTTGAATTGAATTTTTGAATTTGAATGAAATAATAGTATGTTTAGAACACAATTTGTAAATAAAAGAATATTACATATATATACAATGTAACAAACCTTTCCAAAGGATTCATCATCAGTTATATCATAAACTAAAATAGCTCCATTGGAGTTCCGATAGTAGATAGGTCCTAGAGCATGGAACCTCTCCTGGCCAGCTGTGTCCCAGATGGAGAGATTAATGCGTTTGCCATTGATGTTCAGTTTCTTATTGAGGAAGGTAGCCTGTGTGTAATAGTGTTTTTAATGTTATTATCACATAATTGAACATATTTCATAGATTTTCGAATTTATAT
Source organism: Dione vanillae (assembly GCA_037178615.1). Taxonomy (NCBI): domain Eukaryota; kingdom Metazoa; phylum Arthropoda; class Insecta; order Lepidoptera; family Nymphalidae; genus Dione; species Dione vanillae. The sequence goes on from JAZFAU010000013.1 coordinate 339,691, forward strand.
AAAAAAAAAATATTTTTTTTTAATTCTAGGATATACCATACAACCACAGTGCATTGTAAATAAATTATATCTAGAAATTTTATTAACACAAATGCCTACATTCCTTACTAATTCGATTATTAGAAAAAATATATCTGTACTCATATTATTGAGCCAATTAAATTTTATGCGTGTCGATGACTACAAGTATTAAAGTATAAAATAATTATAAATTTAGTAATATACTGCAGAAGACTACATAATATTCTCACCTGTAAAGTAGTCAGGTGTTTGTCATTGAATTTATCTTCGATGTATCGAAGCAAAAGGGATGTTTTGCCGACACAGCCTTCTCCCAATAAAACCACTTTAAAATTGCGTGTTCCACTTGGTCCTGCTGCAGAACTCATTTTTTACGATGAGAAAAAATTCTAGAAGTGTAGTAATTGGATATAGATTGGTACTCTTAAAAGAAATTTTATCACGCAATATATTATCACATATATCTATAAAACGGGAAAATTATAAATTAATTTCCACCCATTGATTAATATCCGCGACTTTTTCTATTCTTCAAAACCAAAATGTTGTTATTATTATTGTTAATGGATATTATTGAACGTTTCGTCTCACACCTAAAAACGTCTGTAAAAACCGAGACGACATTAGAAAAGCGATGAATATCGATGTTCGATATAATGAAGAATCGATTATATTTATTATTATAGATAAATTATATTGTAAAATTTGAAATATTCTTAATCTACCAAGCTGTCACGAATATATTTGAAATATGTATTTGCTCTGAAATAAAATTGTACCTATATTTAATGAGCACCGTTGTAAGACTGTCAAAATTTTTCATTTAGTGAATAATTTTATTTCAAATATAAATAAATTAGAAACGTATTACAGTTTAAAGTGCCTGAATGCACACTGTTAAGTTTTTTTAGTGTTAATGGTTACAATATTTTGAAGTCAAAATATTTATTTATTCACATGTCTATATTGTCTATTAGAATCGATACGATGTATATACATCGATTTATTTTTCTATTTTCACATTCCTATTTAAACCAAAATGTCACAGGTAACAGATAAATTTTCAACAGATAACTTATATTTATGATGATGATAACAAAGAGAAAATTAAATTACAGAGACTAAATTATTGACCTTAAAAATAAGTGAGAGTACAAATTTAGTTTATCAAAGTGTTCGTTGCGGGAGAAAAAAAATAAAGTGGCGCCACATTAGCAAGTGTTGCCACTTATAGAAAAGGAAGGAAATATTTCAAGTTATAACTACGCAAAACTACGAAAATATTCAATTTTCCAAACCGCTTATTCTGAGTATGAGTACTGAGTGTATGTATGTGCTATGAAAATGTAAATTCCACTTGCTACATCAGCGTTAATTACCGATTCTTCAAAAAATAATTTGTTATAGGATATATTTTTTTGATTCTTTTTATTGCTAGTAGTCTCCCCATTTCTAGGTAATGGATTGAACTTAACAAACTAATCATAAGATTCTAAAATAAGAACCTAACATTGCTAAAAATCATGTATTTTGCTTATAAATAAAGGGGTTGTCCATTAATCACGTGATCTTTTTTTAGCATTTTTTAACCCCCCTCCCCCATTGGTGATACGTAGTGAGGTTTAAGACCACCACCCCTCCCCCTTCTCAACATCACGTGTATTTTTAGTACCTACAACGAATCTTAAAATTTTCTGAATATTATCTTAATTTAAATACAGGTATAAACTATAATCTTATTTTATTCTGAAATTAAGGACCATAATAAAAATGTCTACACCAGGTTACAAGTTTTTTTTTGTTGTCATAACAATAATAAACGAAGAGTTTAATCATAGGAAATTTAATGTATATTGTCCTCGGACCACGGATTAGCAAGACATTCTTCAACACTAACAACTGGATAAGCATCTTGCAGGTCAGTTGTTGGCACTGTGCTTTGCTGAAAATCAACATCGGTTTCATCAAGCCACTCGGTGTCATCATTTTCGCGCACAACGCAGAGAATAAAAATCGCGCGTTAGACGAAAAAATAAATACACGAGATATCTTACTACACCCCCCCTCCCCCTTGTGTTATTTTCGTGATTTTTATCAAATCCCCTCCCCCCCTTTCAAGCCTCACGTGATTAATGGACAACCCCAAAGCAGGCGTAAATAAAAATGAAATGAACGGTTTTTTTCCTACAGGACGTATAAATCTTTTAGTATATAATTAATAACAGCTAGTTTTATAATTTTCTTTATGTATGATTGTATTAACCTTTGGAATATAATATAATTTAACTAATAAAATGAAACATAAAACTATAAATAGTGACGAAATGTTTCAAGTATATATTTTTCTATATATAATATATAGAAAAATTATATTCATAAAATATTTAATAATAACTATAAGCATAAGCATATGGTACACATTCTGAATATCTGAAATATCGTTGATATATATAGTTCATCAGTGAAATCTATGTGAGATCCACAAAGTCTGATGATTTTTTTGTTAATGTAGTTAAAATAAGCATTGGCGTGTAATTTATTTGCCTCTTCCCTTTCATTATATTAAACCACTCTAAAGCACTAGTAACTTTTCTATTTTTTGTTTTATTTTGAATTATTTGTTTCTTTTGACTTGTAGAAGTATTTTTTCCTTGTGTATGTACTTTCCTCATTCTTTTCACATTTTTCACAGAAGTTTTTTGAGTACTTCTAGTAATTTTCAAGGATTTAGCTTTTGTTGTTTTAGCAATAGCTGTTGTAGGACTTAACTCGTCAGGTCTTGAGCAATCTTTTCGAAATAAACATTTCTTCGTAGTTTTATGAGTTTTCTTAGTAATTTTTAAAATTTTCTTTGTAACTTTATAAGTTTTTTTAGTTACTTTATAAGTTTTCAGTGTAGTAAGGTTTCCTTTTTCTCTTGAAATGTTCTTAGAATACTTTTGCTTACGTATTGTTTTGCTACTACTTTTCATTTTCTTTGTAGTAATAATTTTCTTTTGTTTTTTGTTTCTATTAATATAGTCTTGTATTATTTTGTTTGTGTTACAAAATGTGTTATTATATTGGTTAATTTTACTATAAAGAGTATCTTTAGCAACTGTAGTAGTTGTAGGGATTGGCATAGAATTTACACGTCTAAAAGTTTCAAATGTGACACGCGTATTATACAATATCCAGTATGCGAGAGGAGTCAGCGAAAGAAATACTGTTCCGGAGTTTAAGCCGTTACGAGGTTTATTTCCTTTTATACCAACAAATTGTAATCCCGTGAACAAAGGGGTCCCTTGTGGTATTTCAAAGTCTTCATAACTTTCATCGTATGTACAGACGTAATAAGTATTTGACAAATCCAATTTTTTATCGCATTCTCTTATAACAGTCGATTTTAAGATAAATTCGTTTTTTGACACTGGATATGATGCGTACAAACCATATAAAGTAGTCGTATCGATATCTGATATGCTGTAACGTATGCTCTCTTTACTAGATGTATAATATTTCAATACAACAATGGCAACAGTATCGGGTCCTGCAAAATTGTAGCTGAGGACATAAGTTTTAGGATTTGGATATTCATACGTTTCAATAATCGATATTTCCTTTCCATTGATTTCTACAGATTTACACAGTCTAGCACAATAATTTGTTGTAAGAACGTGCCTTGATGTTATGGCAGTGCCAACACAACATTGATTTCTATTTGGTAAACACCCTTCACAGACGAGCTTCACCAGCCTATTTAAATATACATTTTGAGCAAAGCAAAAGTGAGTTAATACAAAATTATAGAAGATAAGAAAAAACATGATTGTTATTTTCATATTTAAAGTATTCGAATGAAATAATAATACTTAAAGAATATTATTATTTATAATACAACACATGTGTTTACTTGAAACTATTTTTGTATTCATTTACGACGTTCAATGCAATATTTATTTGTTAAATATTAAATATGTTTGTTCAATATTCCAGTGTGTAGTTTTTTACATTTTCATTTGTACATTTATTTATTTAATTATATCACAAATCAACAGCTTCAGTATACAATACCTTTATTCACACAAACATATATTCTGAAGGTAAAAATTAAGACAAAAATATAATGAGAATTAGCAAATAAGAATTTATATATAGCTTATATAGAACTTATATAAATAAATAATTTAAGCTTAACTTAAATTATTTATCGAGAAAACTTTTACTTAAAAGTATATATACTACAACAGGATACGTTTTATATAAATGCTAGTATGTCCTGTTATCCACTGCCCTCACAAGCTCCGAAACATCTACATTGCGTACGCATTTTATTGTTAACTAGAGTGATTCACCTCACGACTGGGAATCGAAGCCACGACTAATGCGTTTAAATTGGAACATTTCACTGCGCCATTATAGCGTCAGTGTTTTATTGCTTTTTTATGCTTATTGCACCTGTATAGGTACAACGAATATGTACATAAAATACAATCTACACTTTTGAATTTAAATATATCACATATTCATTATTATTTCTTTCAAATACTTTCACTAGAAACGCCCACCGACGTTTTATATAAGTAAACCTACAAGTTAAGATGAAAATAATTACGTACCTACATAAATATGTAGGTACATTTTAATTCAATCAATCGGTATGGAATTTTTCAACAAATATTGGTCTGCCGAGCGATGCATTCAAAGCATATAAGCTTTTGAATGCACAAAGCAAAAATTCGGCCCACCCTATTTTGTTTTAATCAAATAAATACTTTAGATTGGTGAGGAGAGTGGAGTGAGAAGTTTTTACTTTATTTATTTATTTTTATATTTTGCTTATTTTAACAGCATTCTACGCGATTTGATATAAAGCAGAATTACATTTTTTATTTTATTTTATTTCATATTTTTGTTTAGTGATTTGAAGACGTTTAATAAAATTAGTCCAGTATTTAGTAAAATAAATATCAGTTATTTATATATTCTGTATAGGTAAAACAGATAACATTTTTTTTTAGCTTCACGCTTTATCCCGCACATGGCAGGGTAGGCAGAGGGAACTGCAGAGACCGTGGGAACCTAGTGTTAAGACACTCCGTTGCTTAGTCACTGCTTTCTCCGTCCCATGGACGGACCGTCGTGGTGCAGGGGCGCAAGGGGTTTCTGGGTTCGATCCCCAGTCGGAGAAGGTGGATTTTTCTATTTCCATTTTCTTCGCTCTGGCAAAACTAAGCAAAGCGCGTCATGTCATCAAAATTAAAGGTGAGTAACAACTTACACTCAATAGATAAGTCAATATTTATTTATGGATGTTCCAATAATTTATGGTGTTTCGAGAGTGCCAGTTGATCTTTAAGTGAACTTACTGAATACAAATTTGTTACTACCTAAATACGCTGAGTATATCAAAATGTCCTAATATGGATACATATAAAGTGCTTAAAGCACTTTGAAGAGATGTCCACAATATTGTCCAGAATATAATTAAGAGAGGAAACTACAAATAATTACCCGAAGTACGTCCTAATCTCTTTAGACATTCCTTTGAATTAATATATTATATTTCTAATATTCCTTTGTTATAATAGTAATTCGCTTTGAGCCCTGCATTTTGTAAATAGTATACTTAGTAATGAAAGTTAAAGAAAATAAAGTACTCTAATAATAAATATTGGACTCCTGTGGATGGTATGGTACAAGACTAGGATTTTATAGCAATTTCCTGTATGTAGGCCAACGTAACGTTCAACTTTAAAAAAACGATAAACTTAATTTAACATTTTAAATGAAACAAATGACAAATGTAAGCGAAATGTAATAAGTTGTAATTTTCTTCTTTTAATATTTATTATCATGAAATTAGTACGGAACCCTTAGTGCGCGAGTAGTTCTCGTATATGTTTTGATATTTTTTATTTTGAAACAATAAAATTAGCGTTCATATAAACTCTTACATGAATTCTAGTTCTTTTAGCGACAATCATAATCCCACTGACAACACATTATATCTATAAATAGATATTTAATATTAATTTATTTACTGATACGATTTTTAAGAACGATATTATTATTTAACGATATTTTAAGCTTATTTTTTATCCCGACATTGAATCATCGAGGGCGGAATTTTTTCTATAAAATAATTCTGCACCAATCTCGATCACACATTAATAGGATTGTTTATTTGTTATTCGTGTCAAGGATCTTCGATTGAAACTTGGAAGAGCATATGCCTGGAATTCCCGGTGTAATTGAAGTGATATCAGTACACACATTTCGTAAGTACGACAATTTGCAACATTATTTGTTTATGTATTTAAGTTTTATTTTTAATCTGTGCCGATTTGGAAAATAAGTAAATAATTATTTATAGTATGGTATTAAAGGAATTTAGTAGTTTAGAAGTTTTAATTAGAGAGCCGCCGTGAGGCAGAGGTGCAGCTTTTTTAAGTGACGGTAATTGAAAAGCTCCTGATATAAGGCTATAATATACCAAGCAAAAAAGGTAAAAAATTTACACAAAATTATAGTGTTAAAGTGTGACGTACAGTTTCGTCGTTAAACTCACATTTACTTGCATTAATTTTTCTACTTTTTATACCTTAAAATTTTTTAGGCATTTATAGACAGAGAGAACAGCAGAAACCTTGAAAAGCTAGTGTTAAGACACTCTGTCCCCTGCTTTCCGCAATTTCGTGACATTGTGTGTTGATTGGCAGAATTCAACATCGCGCTTTGCCTAGTTGCCGTAGCGAAGAAAATGGAAAAAATAAATTCATCTTCCCCAAGTGGGAATCGTACCCACAGATCATCTCGATTACAGGCACACGCTCTGCCTCCACGCCGTGACGGCGGCAATTGCATTCGTCCTAATACTAAACTCTCCACCTATGTAACATCTTACAAAGGTAATAGGTAAAGTTCTCTATCAATTATTCGAAACGTCCTTTGAGCAGTGAAACAGAAATCTAAGTATAATTTCCAATGAAACCATTTACTAATATATTCCAATAGCACAACATTCAGAAATTATTAGTAAATTGGTTATAAAGTCCTTTGAAACAGCAAGCGAATTGGTACCCTATCTCATACGTATGTTGCAGTAACATTTCAATTCAATCAATAGAAACGGTAAAGCATTTCTAATTTGAAATGTATATAATAAAGGTACTTTATAATTGAATATTTATTTGAATCTATTTTATTATAAAAATTGGGTGTTTTATGATGCTTTTAATAAATATCTTTCATGTAGGCAAATACTAATTAGGTACGTGTAAGTATGCGAAATTAAAATTATTAAATACTTTTTGAATAAAATTATTGCTCTCCCATCATCATAAGATTAGCTGAAGCTACAACTTTTATACTTTTTTCATTATTTTAAATGAAAATATAAGTCAAGTATTAAGTCAAATTAGATTGATATCGTACAACATCAAGAAAATGTATAAAAAATAATATATTTTTTTATAAGTCTGTCAAATGTTTCGATTCTTATATTTTATTAACTTTTATTTATTTTTTCTTATCTTTTAAGTTTCAGAAAGACAAAGCACCCAGGTTCCTTGTGGCGCAGAGAGGATGTTTACGATCGACCAGTAAACGTGACTGTTCGAGAGTTCGATTCCCATTCGAGGAAGATTTTTGGATTTGATGAAAATAAAGCATGCGTTGAGTTTCACCATTAAATTATGCTACTTGTAAAATTGAGACGTTAAAAAAGTACACATAAAGCAGGGACTAAGCAACGGAGTGTCTTAACACTAGGTTCCCACGGTCCCTGCAGTTCCCTCTGCCTACCCTGCCTTGAGCAGAATAAAACGTGAAGCTAAAAAAAAAGTATAATGGCAAAAAAATATGCGTATTACATAAGTATTCGAGGCATGACTATATATAGAGCAATTAAAATTGTGTGCAAAGTGGATGAAGAGATATGATTTATCGAGACGCCCCTTCTCCCCAACAGTAACTAGTTACTATCAACCCCTAATAACATGACACGTGCAGATTGCACGTACGTATTATCCATTGTAATACAATCGGAACTTCGATTAATTACTATACACAAAGGGTTATAGACTAAGGTACATAATTAAACTGTACTGTACATACACGCACATCGGATATATCGGATTTCTAAAGCTTCGTGACAATGCTTTTGTTTGATTCAATTAGCGTCTGTATAGTCAATTGGAGCTTCAAAATGTTTACGATTGTGTATAGTTAGTTAGTATCGAGTGTTGTGTTGGACGAGTGTGAAGGATCATTTAACCGGTGGCGCCGGCGCTGGTCGCGCATTCCGCGCGATCCTGAGGAAAGTGCATCCGTGAATATCCTCTCCACAAACAGCTTACACATTAAGACATCACGCGCCACCGCCTCGAAATAGAGCCATTCCATTCATAAACAATACGTATCAGGCTATTTTATCAGCTTTAACGCATTACCATTAAATTAACCACTCGGAATTCGATATTCTGGCTCATGATCGCCGTGGAAGCGATCTCGATAAATCAAGATAACGTCGGCCAGCTATGCGGATGGGCCGCCCCATTTAAATACCAGTTATATGCCAATTTCAATTGCAATCAGCTAGTTCCTATTCTAAATAATAAGCAACTGACGTAGTTGGTGTGTGGACGTCATCGACTGATTTTACATTTACGAGAAAATTTACGGCTTCTGTTCTGTAATATAGACTAAAGTTTAGTAGTGTTTTTAATATCAATTATTATTAATTATGAAGGCCGTTCTAACAGTTTTAGCGATGTTTATGGCCAAGTCACTAGAGTAATGGAGATTTTAAAGGAAGCCATTTTAAATATTTTCATTTTCCTGCTCTGTTAGGCAAAACGTAATTAATGTTATATGATAAAAGTTTAGTTAAGTTTGATATTAATATTTTTGAACACTATTTGAAAAATACATTTTAGTTAGCATTGTGTTTAATTAAATTCTTCAAAACAATAAAATATGTTACAACGATATAATTTGTTACATTTTCAAGTAGTAAATATATCACAAATTAATCTCCATGTTAAATATAAAACAACAGTAACAATGTACATATTCTCATTAATTCTAAAATGGTTATTATGTTAATAATGTACACGATACAAAATTTTGACTTATTATATGGTTGTGAAATAAAAAAATATATTTTTCAAAGCTCTTTATTTGTATTTCATAAAAAAATAGAAAGTCATTGAAAGTGTTATATTTTTGATAACATTGTTCTACAAAGCTTTGAATGTAGGTGGTCCGTAGGTTTCATGAGGAACGCCTTGACTAGATGAAATAAGGCTTGAATCAAAATTTGAGACGGAACTTTCTGAGCTAGAGCTAAAGTTGTTTGAGTCCAGGTTGCCATTAGAAACTAGGACACCAGATGACGGCCCATAGCCACTAGAAGCTGAGTCATAACTGTTGGCCTCTGAACCAATGGCACCAGATTCCGATGCAAAACTGCTGGCAGAAGAAAGTGCAGGTTTGATGGTACTTGATATACCAGATCCGAGTACATAAAGTGAGCTTTCAGAAGCACTATTAGGGGAAACAGTGCTTGAGCTAGAATCAAAACTTCCTGAAGCAGAGTATTTACCAGACCCAAAGTTAGAGTTAATTCCAACATTTCCGGAATTGATATCAAGCTTGCTTGAAGATGATTCAAACTTTGAAACTGATGAAAGACCTGAAGAGCCAGAAAGGTCACTAGATCCAGCATTGAATTTGGAGACCAAACCAGAAGAGCCAAAGCTTCCTGAGCTACCAGCAGCAGCGTTGCTGTTCGAACCTAAGGAGCCAAAGTTAAAGCCTACTTTACCAGTACTACTGCTACCTCCAATACTACCTGAATTCAGCCCAAATCCTTTAACTCCTGAAGCCACATTGCTTAAACCAGAATGATATTTATTGTCACCACTACCGAAAGCGGTTCCAAAACCATAACTGCTCTTGAATTTGCTGGTGCCAGGGCCAAAACCACTAAGTGCTGAACCATAATTGTTTCCTGAGCCATAATTGCCACTAAGGCCATAATTGTTACTTGCGCCATAATAATATTTGTTACTTCCTAAATTACTATACCTGGAACCAAAATTACCATTTGCTAATCCAGAGCCTAAATTACTCGAAGCAGAACTGACACCTCCAGAGGATACTGAACCAAACTTGTTTTTGTTGTTATCCGAGTTACTTAAAGCAGAACTTCCAGAGGATCCTAAGCCAAAACTGTATTTGTTACCACCTGAACTACTTAAAGAAGAGCTGCCACTTCCAGAAGATCCCGAGCTGCTACCCAAACCAATACTGTACTTATTGCTACCAAAACTGTTAGAACCAGAACTAAAGCTACCAGAAGCCGAACCGAGGCTACTTCCTAAACCACTGGAAATACTGTTACGGTCTGCTAAGGAATCTGAGCTGCCTGAGTTAAGCTGAACTGAGCTGCTTGACGACTCATATTTGTTAGCACTAGAACCAATAGAGCTTGATCCTAGCGCACTGGAACCTGAAGATCCTGAGGAAAGGCTGTCACTAGAAAGACTACCAGCTGAACCAATAGATAAAGAACTTGCACTGCTACCAAGATTTTTTTCATCTCCTTCTATTAACACACTACTTGAATCTGAGCTTAAGGAACTGGAGCTTGATTCCAAGTTTGGACTGTAAGCACTTCCAGAATTGGATCCACTAGAGATAACTTCAAAACTTGAACTAGGTTTTGGGCTGCTTGATCCAAAAGCGGATGCACTCGCGCTAGATGCGGAAACGTCAGCTACACTTGGTGATACATAAGCTGCTCCTAATGAAGCAGAAGCCTTGTCAGAACTTTCACCAGAAATGCTGAAGGAAGAATCAGATTTGTATCCAGAACTAGGAATGCCAACACCAGAGAAACTTGCGGATATTCCGCCCTTGTTGTAATCTTGGACAATATTGTCGATCAAAGATTGAGAGTCTTGTTTGTTATTGTATTTGATGAAGAAAACATCAGGTTTAGATGGCGCCTTCTGTTCAAACTTAGGTAATACAATATTCTTAGCGTCTTCAGGTTTCTTTACAAGAACGTAGACAATAGTTTTCTCTTCATTCTGTTGTGGCACTGGAATGAATTGAGGTGCTGCTGGTTGCTGAGCTGGGGCCTTAATAAAGATAATTTTGTAGTGTTTCTGTGGTGGTGGGAGAACTAAAGAAGGAAGAGGCTTCACTGGTTCAGGTTCTTCGGGAGCAGCATGCACATAGAAATGCTTAAAAACTTCAGCTGGTTGTCTGTGTATTTGACTGTAGTAGTCTTGGTAATTGTGTACAGCAGCATTCTGGTATTGATTTGATGATATAAATTGATTAGCTGCACTAGCGGCTTGGTAGTAAGAGCCAATGTTGTCTAATTTACTTGTGTCAACACCAGATTGGTAAGAAGATTGGTAACCAGAGTTTTGGTTAAAGCCAGATGCCTGGTAAGACCCTTGCAATGGTCCTCCTAGGTTATAGTTTGAGTTAGAACCACTGCCAAAAACATTGTAGCCTGATCCGGCACTCGATGAGCCCTGTCCGCTAGCTTGAGACCCAGAGCCTAGACCGGCTGAGCCGTAGTTGTATTCTGAACCAGATGCGACGTTAGATGAGCCATACTTTGAGTTTAGGCCACCATTGGACGCTCCTAAGTTACTGTAACTTGAACCAGAGTTTGACCCGAATACACTGTATTTGGATGATCCAAGCCCAGCTGAGTTAGGTTTAGAACTGCCAGCACCAGCGCCTTCGTAGCTGGCGCCTGATCCTAGTGATTCTTGTCCATATCCTGAGCCGGAACCGGAGGAGGCAGCAGAGAACGCTGAGTTGAAGTTGTTACCATTGTTGCCACTGCTGATTTGGTATGATGGCAAACCAAAGGAAGAAATTGGCTTATTGTATTGGTATCCTAATCCAACGTCAGCTACCGCAACGCCGACGGCGAGCGCCAAAACCTGAAATGAAAAAAAAATTAAAATGTTTTAAGGATTATTATACATATAAAAAATTACTAACCTACCCACTGGTATATTATTAAATTTATTATATTAACGATGCAAATGATATACATATATGCTATGATATATACACATTTCTAATTAGGCGCAATAACTTTTTTACATATATAAAACATACAACGAGTAAAACTGTAAAAAGATAGTATTTGTAAGGAAGTAAATTTGACGGTATTGTTATGACGTAATGACATAAGTAAGTACTGTCTTTCACGCAGAGAACATTGACCTTTCTTTGAAAAGTATGTTAGCATTCATAGTTTTTTAAAAATTTAGATTTGCTAGTATTTATTTTTTAGTATTTTTTGACAATCTTTACAAATAGTATCTTATATAAATAGAGAAATAAGTGTCAACTTATTTCTTTGCAGATGTAATATTCTAAGTTGTTAATTCACATTAAAAAATTGAACACTGGGTGCAGTCTTGTGGCTTCAATATAATTTTAGGATAGTTAAAATTTCAAAAAGTAGCTTATTAATTCATTCTTATATATTATATTGTAATCACAAGCCCCATAGCTACTGTGTAGCGACGGCAAATTAAAAACATACATATATAAAAAGAATCATTACACAGTTCATTTGCCGTAGTCTGTACATAGTAACGAAAGCCACCCAACTACTAAATTGCTGACCAAACGTCTTTCACTAGCATTGCGTAACAAGACCTTGACTTTGAGCCAAGAGCAACGAACTGGAGAGCGCGCATTTAACAAAAATCCACTGTGGATAGTCAAAAATTAATTATGTTCACATATATTCACATAACAAATGAATATTTGTGTAACATATGGTAATTAGCACAAAGTTCTAAGAACCGGTTGCATATATATTATGAATTGGATATTATAAAATCTTTAAAATCTTAGGTCATATTGTTGCCTTGATTTTTATAGATATAGCTTTATGTTATTAATATTTTTTTATTTATTGTTATTAATAAAATGTTATATTGATCGAACGAATTTACGTGTAATATATTATGCAACTGAATAAAGATAAAGGGTTTGGCTTGATTAGTTCTCACAGACGAGGTGTAGAGAGAAAAGGCCTAGAATTTTTACTAGTTTATTGTAGTATATTTAATATATCTAAATAAATATAAGTAAACAAAAAATTATCGTGTTAAAAAAGAAATGTGTATATGCATACTACACGATGATTATTTATTTAACCATTAACTTAATATGTACACGTGTATAATCTGTTAAAAATACGCTAATAATTAAGTTAAGGTACATATTACTTAGCAGGTAAAAATTACTATGTGATATGTAAATTTTCAATATAATTATTGAAATTTATTAAATAATGTCATAAATATTTATATAAGAAGCTGTCATACAAATTCTTTATTAAAGACGACCGTGGTTATATTTATGCGTTATGTTCATTCAGGCAAGGATGGTAACATTGTTGTGTTAATTCACAAATTAAACTTGACATTTTCATAATATGTTGTTTATCTTGAACGTGTTAACATTGCGAGAGCTTTTAATAAACAATATATGTATGTATATATGTGTACGATGTCATATTTATGAAATAAGGTGATTTCAAAAACATTCTAGCTTAATCCAGTATATGTTACTATATTTTTTATAACATTATTATACATATTAAAAGTATTATTCCGAAGGGTGAGAAAATCTTAAGTTTCACAGAGACTTCTGATAATCAAGTCTGACATTGACCTAGAGAGATATAGAGAATAATGTATACATTTGTGTTGAAACGAAAAAAAATTTAATATTATTTTTAAACTATATAACATATTTTAAATATGATACTAAATTTATCTATATTTTTTAGCTTTCGTTGAAAATATAAAATATAATTCGTAAAGAAATAATAAGATAAATTCAAATATGAAATTCATTCTATTATAATTGTCAATACACTTATAACATTTATATGAAGATTGACAATTTAATTGGATTATTTTAATATTAATGTATATGTGCATTGATATAAGTATAAAAAGTTTTTAACCATGCAATACCTTGTTATTAATTATATAAAGTTTTTATTATTTATTTATTTTTATGCATACATTTCCGAGGGATAAAAGAGAGCTCTATATTACTGCCAGCCAGTTTAAAATCTATTTAATGAAAGCTTAAAGCTTTTACGGTAGTATCTTATGTTGTGTATATCGGAAAAGTCCAAGTAGTAAATGAAACAGTTTGACATTTGACTATTTTGACAGTATAGAGTATTTAAAGACCTTATTGTATTCTGCATAAAAAAAAACCATATCCTTTTATAAACATTACAATTAGCAATATTTTTAAATATACTTAATATATTTTCTGTTTCATAGTATTATACAATTACCGTAATAACTAATAAGACAATAAGATAATTAAATATTTTTCTTGCTAATCCACAACGGTCATTGCTTTATGATCGTAACTAAATACGTATATTGTTTTTTTTTTTCATCATAAAAACACTGAAATCATACAAAAGTAAAGTAGCAAAATTAATTTAAATTACAGGTGAACGGCTTTATATATTGGTTTCCGTTATTTTTTTCTTTTTTGCGTTTGCCAACGTCATCTCAGATGGTAGATATGTAAATATAGATTAATTATCAACTAAATTTTGTTAATTAGTCACGTTTTCCAAAGAAAAAACTTATAAATTTATCTCCTTCTGCTAAAAGGTATACGTATTATTTATTTTTATTTATCGCATCGAATATACATGTATTTATAATTAATTGTTTTAAATTGTAGCGGTCGCGGTTACGTGAATTACGAATGCACTCCAGACGCGGATGCGAGGTAAATGTCAAGATTTATTGGACTTTTTAGTATACTTTAAGTATTTGATCAATAATAACTTTGTACTACAACATTATAATAAATTTTGCAACAGAAGTATTGGTTTTAATGGCTTAGAAATTAATATTTTAAATTTTATATGAAAAATGTCTTATTGGAGTTTAATACACTTTAAATAAATAATTTCAATAAATATTTATTAAAAAAAATTAAAACTATACAGAAAAATAGAACTTTATTATTTCGGATGTCAAACATTGGAATGAAAAGCGTTATAGTTATAGCGAAATATCAAACAACGGCGAACTCGTTGACACAATTTTTGACAATTGCAATGCAAGGATTTTTATTATACAAGTAGTTTGCAATTTTCTAAGCGACTTAGCAATGTAGATATTTTTGTTGAAAATTTTAAATATAACGGCGATTTTTAAATAAATGTTTTAAGTTCCTTTGCTTAAATAGATAGTACTGTATATATCTTAGTGTTATATAAGAATGTTATATATATTTTTTATATATTAAATATATCAAAGTGCATGAAACAACAGAAAAAAAATAATATTTAAAAGTACTACTTAAAAATACTTAATAATAAATAATACTTAAAAATACTTTAAGGTGCTGCCAGAATTAATACATAAAATAATAATTAATTAAAAAATGTCCAACACAAAATGGCATTAGCAAAAAGTTGTATTATTTTTATTATTATTAATTTTAAATTAAATTATTTGAAAATTATATTTTTTTATTATAAGTAAAGCAATATATGTAAGTCTGTTGCACATCTTACTGCGGCGGGAACTCAAACCCAAACATATAAGTAACATATAGGTGGTTTTCACTTGCGGATATTAACAGTTCAATATGGCAAAAGTGAAGGTCTTCTATAATGATCATTAAAAATTCTGTTTTCTTAAATTATGGTTTAAGTTTTATGGCAGTCAACCTTGAGCGGTATTTTGACCGCAAATGTGTTATGTATATATATATATATATATATATATATATATATATATATATATATATATATATATATATATATATATATATATATATATATATATATATATATATATATATATATAAATATATATATATATATATATATACATATATTGTATTATATTGTAAGCGAAACCGGGATAAAAATTGATATAATAGTCGATTCTCATTTTGCGAGGCACAATATATGAATTCCAACATATACACATATTTAATATCTATTAATAATGTAAGAAAATAAAAAATATTGTTAGAATTAACCGATATATTTAATAATCGATACTAATTTAATAAGCTGTGATAGAAAATATATATACTATTATTAATAATATATAACTCTCGCATCGCAGGCCAATACTCTATAGATATACTATATCTATGGCAGTTTCCGTATAGACAAATATAAATGTCCTAAGAACGACTCCATACCGTTATGCAAAATTTTTAAAAACTTATTAAAGTTATAAATTTTGTCTTTTGTTCGATAAAAGTTCAATAATGCAATGTACTCGCATTATTTTATATGATTAAATTTTTTTTACTCTAATGTATATATATTTTTAAAGTTTTACTCATATTTTTGACGGCACTTAATTTTGCTTTACTAGCTAACGATAATTTTGATCGTAAGAATAACATAATCCGAACTAATTCTTATTTTAAATTACATATATAAACAAGCATATATCATAGCTTTTAATATGAAATATAAATATATTATATTAATAATATAAAAATATAATAATATAATGTAATATATAATATAATGTGATAAGCTTAAGAAAACAAAAATGTAATAAGAACATTAAAAAAAAAATAACTAGCCTTAGTTACTTAAACAACTTAACAAAAATTTATTGCACTTTATAATGTTATAAAAAATAAGCTACTTTAAATACAAAGGCAAATTACAAATAATATTTAGACTAACTTGAAAGCAATCCTATTAGAAGTTCGAATTCGAAAATTATGTACGATATCTTCAATAGTCTATTAGCCTTTATTTGTTAATAAATCGCGTTTTTGGTATAGAGAAGATGAACCATGTGAAAGGTAATTTTTAAAAAAATCCTTTTTCAGATTAAGCGGCAGTTCATAAAGAAATCTCTAAGTACAATATATTTCATTAAAACTGTGTGCTATTATTATGAATACTGTTCTTTGAAAATATTTTATAATTTCGGTCTAAGTTTTTAAAAAAATCAGAATCAAAAATGCTAAAAATATAAATTCCGTTTATTTATTAATGTATTATTATAAAAAAAATAGCTACAGCTATTTTTCGAACAATTTAAACTAAATATTAAAAAGCTAAAACGTCTTGCTGTGCTAGTTATTTTTTTTATGACATAATAAAAATATCTATAATCTATAAATATAATACAAAATAATAATTATAAAGGACACAAATAAAAATAATATTTGATTTAAATAAAAGTATAAAAATATCACTTAATTTAAATACTAAATACAATATTTTATAAGTGATGTATTTTCTGGTTACATACCTCTTTTTTTGGGGTGTATAATAATTATATAAGATTTTACAGAAAAAACCAAATTTGAAATTTACCGATTAAAAATAGTACAAAAAATATAATAAGATGAAAATAAATTAAAATATATTTTACATGTATCCGAAGATATCAATATAATATAAATATAGTATATACATAAATTAATACTATAAAAAAAAAGAATTAAATTAAAAAAAATATCGCCAAGCAAATAATTTTATAAAAAAAAATCATTTAATTCTAATTAATCAAAGCTAACAAATATGATTCATCTCAATAATTAACTTTAAAAAAAAACCTATTAAATCCTTTTTAGGTAAAATAGAAAAATAAAAAAAATATATATATTCTACGCACCCAAATTGTATACATGGTCACACCGGTCCGCGTTTAACACTAGACCTCAGAATGTGACATTACCGGCCAAATCTCACTTATATACCGATGGAACTTAATGACCGATGCGTCCAAGTACAAGGCCATTGACGAAAAACCGGAATACGAAAGCTTTATGAAAATAAAAGCTTCAGATGTCATCGTTTCTAGTATAAATATTTATTAGTTGCGTCTAGTTTTAGCATAAGTTTTTTGTTTCAATTAAGATTTTTTAAAGAATTATACATTTCTTATAAACTTTCTATAAATATAATGTACACTTTATTCTTAATTTTATAAAATTATTCTTAATTATTTTAAACTGTACAGAAGTCGTTGGTAAATATTTTGCAATGTAGGTTCCTTAAATTTATTATTTTTCCACTTTAATGTGTACATATTATTTGGGATAGGGGAAAAAATATAATATTAGGCTTAAGTGGCAACACCCAACATCAAATGTCATTACAAATATTCTCTAAATAGGGAAAAGAACTGATAACTATCACATTTACAGTCAATCATACTAACTGCTCCTCAAAGCAGTTGTTGTAACATAATAATATATGTAGGTATATGAAAATAGTATTAAAAAGAGATTCCAATTGTATTAAATTATTAAGGTATTATTAAGGTATGGATTGGATAATTTCGGTCTTAATTTCGTAATTGAAAGAATTTGTTATTTCATATTTTATTATTATTTTGAGGAATTATTATTCAAGTCTAAGAAGCTGTGTGAAGAGTTTCTATCAAGTAATTATATAAAAAGTAAAAATTGGGCTTAGTTTTAAACGTGAATAGCAGAAGAGAAGATACTCATTCTTGTTTCCATTGCCATAAAGTCCAATAAATTTTTAAAAATAATAATATAGACTAGTAGACTGTAGAATTCGCAAAACTGCATATCGCATTGCAGTTGAAGTAAAGTAAAATTGAATGAACTAGTATCTTTTAAAATGGACATCAATCCAGCGCTCTGATCACTAAGCCATCTTCTCCATGACTTTTTATTCATGACGTCGTCAACATCAGATTTCTTATATACAGTTTTTACCTTTTTTGAAAGGTTTCCATTAGGCATAGGTTCAAATCCCGTTGTGTTTTAAAATTTATGTTTTCTTCAAGTTTTCTATATTTATATTGTATGTATCTTCTTAGTTGAATTATTACAACAACGTGGTGATTATTCAGTAATATCAAGTTAATTCGGACATTTGACTGTTCTGAAATCCATGCAGCTAATTAATTAGTTTGCTTAACGTTCAACGGTAGTATGGTATTGGTTGACATTTTCATTGATAGACTGAGCACTGGGTGGTAATGATAAAGTAATTTAATTCTTCAAAACAAATTTACGCGAAATAGAGCCATATCACTTCGTTTCCTAGTTTCCATCGATTGTCAAGGTATCGAACGTCTGAAGATATAATTGTAGTAAAGATGTACTTTATACAGGTAAGTTATGAAAATATGTATGCATATTTCCACCCATTTTTCTCGAATCTGGCAACAAGTTCACATGCGTATATTTATCAGAAATAAGCTACAGCAAAGACAGTTCTTCTTCACTTTTAAACCGAATTTTGCAAAGGAATTAATATTATTTATTCCGTCGAGGAGGGATTAAGTACGCTGGGCAAATGCACTACGATTACCTGTTTTATGCCTTCTAAATTCAACATCATATTGACTAGCGACACATAGCAACATAAGCATATATATATATATATATATATATATATATATATATATATATATATATATATATATATAATATATATATATATATATATATATATATATATATATATATATATATATATATATATATATATATATATATATATATTATATATATATATATATATATATATATATATATATATATATATATATATATATATATATATATATATATATATATATATATATATATATATATATATATATATATATATATATATATATGTGAAAAGAAAACAAACTTAACATTTTAAGTAAGGTTTATGACTTATCATTGTACAATGAACTGCATTTGAAGCGCTTTATCTTTGGGTAGTGGAAATTCGTACAAATCTCTGCTACAGATATACTAACAACATAAAATTCCAAGACCTCAAAAATTTGTGTGTGATTTTTTTGTTTTCTTTTACTATTTTTGCACTTGAATCGATAGGGACGTTCCTGAGATTAGCGTTCACAAATGCATAGACAAACTTGTACACAGACAAAAAAATTATAAATAATTATTTTGAGTTCTATTACACTTATACCTAAATATTCAATATTTTTTAATATATCTTCGATGACAGCTTTTTTAGCTTCAAAGTGTTCATAGACTTTTCCACTCCTCACGTTCCAACGACATTCAACATAACAATTAAATCTCGTGCCCTGCTTAGAGGAGCAGGAAACCTAAATGAGTTAATTAACAGGGAATTCTACGGCTACATCATTTTTGTCTCATTGTGTAAGCTCAAGTTGCCCTTCGTAGCAAAACAATAAAATACTATTAAAGTAACGGATCTGTTAAAAATATTATCTACATGTGCTACGAATCTTTATTCCTAAACATGCATACAAGAGTGTATAGCTTTAGCCTCGTCCATTGTCATTAATTTATTCATACAAAAATATGAAGTTTTTTTTTCTTTTTATAGCTTCACGCTTTATCCCGCATATTACAGGGTAGGCAGAGGGAACTTCAGGAACTATATGAACCTAGTGTTAAGACACTCCGTTGCTTAGACCCTGCTTTTTTTTTCGTCCCCGCTTTCCGCCTTTTTCGAGGCATTGCGTGATGAGTGGCGGAATTCAACCCCCCGCTTTACCTAGCTAAAGAGCGAAGAAAAATGGAAATAGAAAAATCCATCTTCCCCGAGTAGGAATCGAACCCACAAACCGTCCAGTTTACACGACGATCCATATGAAGTTCATTTTTAAAATTCCTTTTTTATGGAAAGATTGTTAAATAACCTTTTGTCAGTTTAGATAGAAGATCGAAAGGAGTGGAAGACACAAATAGCCCAAGATAAGAAATTTAACACTTTTCAAACAAGTTATACGCTGGTATAAATAAATAATATTTTCCAAAATGACTATATCCTTATAAATTTGAATTGAATCATTAAATTTAATTTATAAACATTAGTAGTCAAGTTTCATAGAAATGTAACTGGTTATAACTTTGTATTCAAATTGTTTCATAATTAGCTTAAATGTAAGGCATATATGAATATCTTCAAAGAATATTATTTGAATATTATATATATTTATTTTAGTGTGTTATTCTAATGTCACTAAGAGACCAAAAGAGTGATAACTTATTATGTCTATAACTTAAAAATGTGAAGGAGTGTAACCAGCCCTAAAGCTTAGTATATAACATAACAGAATTGTTCAGAAAATCAATTCATTCAAAATATTTTGAACTAGATCCTAGTTCAATTTGAATTAAATAGAGCAATTTTTGACTAAAATCGTAGGTAGATTCCGTCACTCACGGCGGAGGCGAATATGGCATGAACATTGTTTGTCTTGTTGGAAATGAACGTCGATTGTACGAGGTAACTGATGGCATTTCAGTTCAGAGGTGTGTGTGTTTTAGTGACATTGCTAGAAAGAGATGATTATATATATACTTTAAAAAAATAATGGTTAACTAAAGCATAAACTCCTTAAAGCTAGACTCTATCCATGTATATTTATAAGTACATAACGTACGTATATATGTAAGTTTTCTATTGTATTAAAATTAAAGATCTTAATTGTGTAATTAAGTGTATTAAATAGTAATTAGTCTAAAATATTAGAAAGACGGACTAATACAAATTGTCAATGGCCAACAATTAAGGTGGGTTTCGTTGTCAAACGAAATAGTGAAGTAGTGGAACTACTGCATTATGTGGAACTCACGTTCTATTTTCTCTCTGCGTGCTTGTATTCCATCACTAGATAGGCAAAATGATGGATATTTGTTAAGATATCTGTACACTCGATGCTAAAACGACCATTTCAAAATTTAGGGAAAACGAGGACCGTCGTAGCGCAGGGGCGCAACGTGTGCCTGTAACGCGACGGTTTCTGGGTTCGATCCCCAGTCGGAGAAGATGAATTTTTCAATTTCCATTTTGTTTTGTTGTGGTTAAGCGCGGCGTTGAGTTCCGCCACTCAAAACGCAATGCCTCGAAAAAAGGCGGAAAGCGGGGATGGAGAAAGCAGGGACTAAGCAAGCTAAAAAAAAAAAGAATATCCATTGTTCAATGTCTAAGTCTTTTATATATAACATACACACACAAAAAACAATAACCAAGTGTCTCTTTACTTTGCAATATCTAAGTAAACATGTGTTTATCTTGTAAGTTAATGAAAGCCGCTGTTTTCATTGAAATCAAATCACGATTACATATGACAGATAATTCAGCTTACATTATTAGCAGCGTTGGCGTTATCCATATACAAGATTGTTCAGAAGGATTCTGGTATTGAGATAATCCGTACTGTAAATCGAATCCATAACCATTGTGTTTAATCAAACGCTGTGACACTGCGCTACGAGGGAATTAATTGTAACATTTTATTTATACACTTTTGATAGCTAATCGACATTTCTTCCCTTATTTAACATTACCATATTCATAATAATAGTCTTTACTTTATGAAGTGTATGTAATACCTATATAGAATATAATTAGGTAAGTAATTATTAAAATAATCTACATAACCGGCTCACTAAAAAGTTATTGTAGACTTGCTTTGTAAATATATGTATGTATTAATATAACAATTTTTATCAGTTGTATAAAATACCTGTTAAAACATTTTTAAATTGATTTGAAATTCTAAGTATAAGATTTAAAACATATTATAATGTTTATATTACTTAAATTGGCTGAATAAAGTTGTGTTGTTGTCTGTTTTTATTAAGAAGCTGTTCATAAAAAAAAATATTCATATTATATATATATATATATATATATATATATATATATATATATATATATATATATATATATATATATATATATATATATATATATATATATATATATATATATATATATATATATATATATATATATATATATATATATATATATATATATATATATATATATATATATATATATATATATATATATATATATATATATATATATATATATATATATATATATATATATAATGACTAATTTGTGTCTATAATATCGCACCTAGGCACATTATAATTAGTGTTTTTTATTTTTTATGTTTTTTATTTGCAACCAAATAAAAAGACATAATTTTAAATTTGTACATTAATTATAATACAATTATATTACAATTTGTGCTAAATATCTCTTATGAAGTGATGCTATATTAAAAATAAATTTATTCGATAGAAAATAATTGTAAGAATATTCAAAATTTTTGCAGATAGATAATATCGTTTGGTTTTTTTTAAATGATGCAACACTTCAATTTCCCTGACCCCTAGAACGCGGACATCCGCTCTGTGCTCGCTGGTTTATATTCTACAAGACACACAACCTCTCCTACAAGCTAAAAGTACATGTATATATTATATATACATTTTGGTATCAACATATTCATGAAAAATTTTCCTTTCAAAGGAATTTTATTTAAATGCCTCGTCTCTTGTCATCTTGCTTATCTCATTTAAAATGTAATCTGACTTTAAATATAGTGCATAAAATATGTTAAGTCGAGTTCCTGTTCATTGCAATTTAGCAAAGATCAAAGATTATTTCCTCAATATCTTATAATTTCCTGCATATGATACACTCATGTCTCGTTTCTTGACCAAGTGTAGAAGCTACATAGATTTTTTTCCAATTAAATCCATAAATTAATAGTGTACCCGTGACTATTGGTTGTAGTTCAGCCACTTTACTACTATACCATGGTGGTGTCATGTTTTCAAAAACTAACTTAAGCGTATATATGATCCTAGGCGAATGTAAAAAAATTCCATTTACATCTCTCTGTATATCTAACGTTATCAAATTTATACAAATCATAATAGCGTCGATAACATTATAATAATTAAATGAAATTATAGTTTTTAATAAAAAAACTAAGAAGCTATTTTTGTTTTGCGTTAAAAATATGTTACTGTGATTTTATTCAAAATATTTAAAATTTACAATTCAAACTCGATTAACCGGACTAATTATTATTTTAGTTGTAAGACATTCGGACATTCGGATAATGAAATATACATACTTATGAATAAAATAGGGTAATCAGGTTTCGATTGTACATTACATGTAAGTGCATAATGTTATCGGCTTATTAAAAAAAAGGCCATATTAACAAAAGCTGGTGTTTATTTAGACACGACGGCGACTTATAGACATTTAGTTCAGTTGGCCTGATGATGGCGAATCTTTATAAGAGAGAGCCGGTTAATCGAGTTTCTATGTATAAAAATTCGACGATTAAGACTAACTTCACTTATTGTTCAAGTCTGGCACCGTACTTTAAAATAGATTTTTATTCTAACATTATTAAATATTCTGAACGAGTATGCTAAATGTTTTAAAAAATGCAACATTAATACTAATGGGGAAGATGTATTAAATGCAATAAAACTATAGAGTCAATTTCAAAATATTCAAGCATATATTAATTTAAATCAGGTCGTCTGTGACATTATTTACTCGATTTATTATAAAATAAATTATTTTATTATTCACATTATTTTCTTGTATCTTAAATATAGTAGTGTAACTCTAAAGAAATCAAACTGTCCTGATGTATATATACATTGTGTTGAAATGTCACATGTAAATTATTTGGGTTCCTCCATTCAACCTGCCAAAAAATAAAATAGCGAGGTGAATTAGATAAGATTATTTCAAGCCATCTCATGGTAATTATATATAAAATATTTTAAGTTATTTTTTAAGGTTTATATTTTTTGTAAGAAAATAATTTTGCATACAATATATATATATATATATATATATATATATATATATATATATATATATATATATATATATATATATATATATATATATATATATATATATATATATATATCAACAAATTTCATTACAAGTATGAAAATCATAACAGATACCGTGTTGAATTATATAGTATCGATTTTATTAGGTAGAGGTCTTCTCTCGAGAGAGAATCGATACAACTCTACTAGTACTACTAATCAATAAAATTTATGCATATTTCAAAGGAGCCTAACCTACACTTGGACTTCTACTTTTTCTCTAGATAACCTGACATATGCACGATATATTTATGAAATGTTCAAATAGTTCTCTTGGAAATTCGTCATCACACTGAGTGAACTTTGTTAATGCTCTTTTACTTAAAACACGTTTTACTAAAAATATATACCGATACGTAAAACGTTTTATTCATTTCAGTAATAATTTACTTAGTAATAAAAAAACAGTCAGTGAACAGTCTTCTACACAGTAACTGGTCTACCACGTTATTGTTAAAAAGCTATAATAAAATTTCCATAAAATGTATGCAGTAAATTTAAAATGCCAATATTTTTACGTAAACTGTAACAGCTCTTGACGTCGCTTTCAAGCAACGAACACTTGATCATTTCATACTGTAACAAAGCTAGACGCTGTCTGTTTAATTTCGTAGAATAATAATGTTCCGAAGTTAAAAGTCGACAGCACATGCACATGCAAGCTGCAACAAGACTTAGCCATTTACGATGCACGAGTCAGTTCGTGTTATGCAATTTTATCTTGATAGAACAATAACAACAAAATAAAAAGAAAAAGTGTTCAGTTATTCATTTTTTTGTTACTTACTCAACTAGACAGGGATAACCTACATAATGAAAAGATACATTTGCTTTTTTAATTGCATTTTGCAGTCGAAGCTTTGTATGGTCTAAAACTGATATAATCCCTAGTATGGATCGATCCATCAAAGGTAACCTTAACTAGAACTATACAAGAAGTATTTACAATATATTAAAGATAAGCTTAAAGCTTTAAACGTGAATATGAAATAATTCATTCTCTCGAGCGGGAATCAAACCCACAATCCCCGCTACGACGGCTTTTCGCTATAAAAATAATATAAACTAATAAATAGACCTTGACACAACTATACATTCTATTTGTCTATAAAGTTTTTTATATAAAAATCTTTATAATAATTCGTACAATTATTATAAATGAAATTAATATTTTTAATCTATGTATAATATTTAAAACTTTTCTGTTAGGTACTAAATATTTTTCCGTTACAAACTAACAACGCGAAATGGATATTCCGCTGCCTGCCATTTGCAGCCAATGTAAACTTGAAATGTAGCATGTAAAATAATCTTTTGAATACTGAGAGAGGGTTTTTTGAAATTTCGTGAAATATCGAAGTATTTCACGAAACTGAAAAAGCTGGATATTTTATTGTCCAAATAAAACGCTTCACATAGTAAAAATATATATAAATTCAGTCAAATACCATACATTGGTTTACTTTTTAGACTTTTTACACAATTTCTGTATATTCAATCTATATTATTGCTAATTAAAAATATTTTTATTTTAAAATAAAAATTCATATTTCAAAAGATATTATTAGATATATATTTCAAGAATTCAGGAATATAGTATTATTTCTCATATCTCGTTCACTATTTACAAAATGCTCTTTATTTGCCTCTGAAAAAGATCGTTTCAGAAAGGATTTTTTGCGCTAAGACGGTACAGTATTAGTAAATCAAGCTACATTATATTTTTTAAGCTGTGGATGGATGTGCATCCGGTTTAGGAACATAAATTAATAATGTAAGGCCTTGAGATATTCAGAAACCTGCTTAGTATTAGTAAAGAGGGGAATTATTAGATTATTTTAATAGCATATTTTATTTATACATTTTTTTTAAGAGAGTTATATAATTATAATTATAATAACATTTAAGAAATTATTAGTCATAAGTTAATGTAAGAAATATATGTGTAATATACCTATATATGATAAAAAATTGAACGTAGCTGAATTTAATTACATACGCCTTTTGAAAGTCATAGAAGTGCTCTTTTTATTATTTGGGAATAACACTTTAAAAATGAGAAAATTGTGTTTTAACGTAAAATAAATAAGATTCAATGATTACGACTATCCATCACTGGTCGATTGACTTTTTCCATCGCCGTAACAAATGCCATTTACATTTGTCCAATATAAATTTAATTTGGCAAATTAGTTTACCGAGGTTACCATAGTAAGTATATGGAACCTCACAATCGCGAAGAGTTTAATTTCTATAAAAATAAGCCAGCTATATATTATATTCAATAATAATTATTTAGCCAGCTATATATACAATACAATATTATTAATAATATTGTATTGTTTAATATAATTATTAATTCTTATTCATAAATTTCTTTATTAATAGTTACAAAAGGTCATATGTAAAAGGTTACATGTACTTCGCTACTGGTATCTTAATATTAATTTATCGTGCCATGACTATTGCAACAGAATTAATAATTAGGACAGACAGAGGAACTATAATGATAAAAGTTAAAATTTTCAAACATAAATTTGATTATTATTTTGTATTTTTAACTTAAAATGCAAATATTTACTACAAAAGCCTTGGTATTGTAACAGAGTATAAAATATATACCAAAATATTTAATAATTTAATTAACACATAAATTTAAAAATGATGACAGACAGATCGTTTTATTACATTACGTTTTTATTGTTAAACAATATGTTAAATATAAATGACGTAATATATTCTATTCGAGTAAAATAAATTATAAAACATTAATATGTGATATATATTTAAAGCCTTTGCTGCTATTATATTAATGACAGCTTGGGGTCAACCTACACTGTTTTTTTTAATCTGTGGAAGGATGTGCTGCTGAATGCTTTAGCTATATAAATTAATAATGCAAGACCTTGAGATATACAGAAACCTGCTTAAGCGTATCAGGTCATATTATAAATTCATTGAAAGTCCCAATGGGAAGATGTTGAAAGTCAGGTATTTGAAAACTCTAAAATCAAATTTTGAATGTAAATATATAATGTAACAAAATATGTTTTAAAATATAACTTTAATAAAAATCAGAGAAGAAGAAAATGATGTATAACAATTTTTTTTTCTGTAATAAATTTATTACGTCAAAATTTGATAATGACATACTATATTTATAAATAATAATATATATAATATTCAACAAAATTCCATAATTTTGTTACATTTCGAATCGAATTGTCAGATTTTATAAGATCTAAGTCCGACTATGAATAAAATTCTGAAAAATTCTAAAATATTCCATCTACTAATCAATAGACGTTTGGACGCAAAAAGAAAAAATATAAGCTTAAAACTATAATAGTATTTTTAGAATCGATATGATTACGTAACTTAAGAATCTTAATTTTTAATTGCTAATATACAATCTGCGATAGTGACATGCGTATATTAGCATGGCAATAGGAAAGGTATTTCCAATTTACGAGCGTATTTTACCTGTCGATCGTCCTTTATCTTGAATATGTATAAGTTTATAAACTAAACGGGCGTAATCGGTTAAAAATGTAGACCGGTTTTAGCGTCTTCATAATAGTAATAAATGAATTAGTATTAATATATAATAATATCTGAGATGGAGTTCTGTTCGGCTGTTCTCTTTGTCTAATTAAGATATTTTTTTTTGTAATTTCTACTTATAATTATTTTTTTTATTTTTGGCAGATGGAACCTAGTGTCATGGTTCTCCGTTCTCTGCGTTTCATTTTTCGAGATATTGTGATAAGTGGCCAAATTCAATGCCACGCTCTATTTTGTTTTTGTTGTTACAAAAACGAAGAAAAACAGAATTATCTCGAATGGAAATTGAATCCACTATCGTCACATCTATAGACAGACGCTGTGCCGACTAGGTGAGCCGAAAATGGCCTGCGATAACTTTTTAATAATACTAAAAAAAATCAATATGAATATCCATGATATGAAAATAAAATCAAATAAATTTGATTAGCAAACAAGCATTTATAAGATATATAGTATCTATGAGTATAGGAGATCAAGTGATAGCAAAGCATGCCATTTTTTAAAGCCAATTTAAATATTAACAAAATAATAAATATTAGACAAATTTATTTTATATTAGCAATTATTATTATACATTTTTTTTAATTATTAAAAATTTTGATGTATAGGAATTACAATATTACTTATTATTGCTCTGTTAAAACAGAAAACGTCTTAACTATGTAAGTTAACCTCGAAAAAGACGGAAAGCGGAGACGGAGAAAGCAGGGACTAAGCAACGGAGTGTCTTAACACTAGCTATTCTTCCTGCAGTTCCCTCTGCCTACCTTGCCATATGCGCGATAAAACGAGAAGGTAAAAAAATTAAAAAAAAAAACTATGTAAGTATTACAAATTTTGACAATGTAATTTGTATACGATGTTCAAAAAGTAGAAATATGTCGTTTAGTCAATGTTAATAAAAAGATTAAAGAATTTAATTAATAAAGTAAACACGGTAGCAAATACGAACGGTGGTCTTGAAATGTTAAGTAAGAGTGACATCACATTGACGCGTTCTGGATTTTCCGTTGTATACACATTGTTTTATTTAAATTGGATAGAGTTTTAAACTGATTTTGGTGACTTGACAGAAATAATTGAAAATGATACTAATAGGAGGTTTCTTTATTAAAAAAATATACTTTAAGAGTTTACTTGTATTTCATAGTAATGTTTGGTTTGAAGATTTTATTGCCGAAATTGGTTACTTCCTTGAGGTTTGTGGGTTGTGGGTTCGATTCGTACTCGGTGAATATTGAAACGGGCTGCTTTCAAACCAAAGTCTCTTTGCTTGCTTGCTTTTATATATGATTCTCTTCACATTGTCAAAGTAGGGTAGGTATATAGTGAGAATCATTGGAAATTTTCTACGTAATAGACGCTCACAAAAGATGAGTAAAATAAGCTGCTGTATATGCCGCCATGTCATAAACAATATAGTGAATAATATCTTAGCTTTCAATAGTCAATTAGTCAATTAGTTGCTTTGTACAAACAGTTAAAGCATTATATTGGTTTCAATTTATAAACAACATAATATTTTACATGTAAAAAAATAACAAAAATTCTTTTACAAATATTTATAACTATCTCGCCTACACATGTGTAAGTAAATTCTGTATCCTGTTACTCTATAAACGGAATAACATTTACAACAGGTTCTCATGAATATTTCACGTTAGAAAACATAAAATATTATGAGAGAATGTTTTTAATTAAATAAAATTTATAATATTATTGTTAATCGGTCATAACAGGTTGTTATCATTATTGTATATATATTTTAATTGAATTAGTGGACTCTGGTTGTGTCAAATGTACTATACAGATTTCAGCTGAAATAGGGTGGAGTAGGGGATGGACTAGACGAGCCATATATGTATAAGTGTAGTTTAAATCTCTCATTCACTGTTTATTATTCATTCACATTGGCTTCAGTTCGTTCGTTCGTTCATTCGTTCAGTCACTTTTGTCACTGGTTAGCTAGTGACAATAAGAAAGAAATCAACGTCAATATTTGAAAATTATTTAATATGCAACAAACAGCTATGTATGATGATTTTAATATATAGATTATCTATATGCTTATAATTTAAACAGAATTCATTTGTTCTCGATACTCGTGAAACTAGTTTTAAATGTGTACATCTCCACCTTGTTTGATGTTTGACTATAACGAAATGTACTGATTAGCTAACTGGCTTTATATATATATATATATATATATATATATATATATATATATATATATATATATATATATATATATATATATATATATATATATATATATATATATATATATATATATATATATATATATATATATATATATATTTATTGTTCTTCTCAACATGCGATGCCTCAGTAAGGTCGAATGCGGGGAACGAAGTGTCTTAACACTAGGTTCTCACGTGTTCTGCGGTTATCTCTGCCTACTCTGCTATAAGCGGAATAAAACGTGAAGCTCAAAAATAAAGAGAACGAAAAAAAACACATATATACTCGGTTAGACTTTGTGACTTCACTGGCGTGGTTAAACGAAAATTTGGCACAATGACACGTTGTAAGTGCTCCAGATAAATTAGATCACAGGTACCGTGGGTTAATCGTCGCCTCCTTGATAAATGAAAAAATAATATTGTTGACATTTTAGTTTTAAACCATTAGTAACAAAGTTGTCCGCTTTAACATAAGTGTAGATCATTAATTCATTTTAAAATACATAAGTATTAATTTTGTTCTAAATGCATTTCTTTTATTAAAGATTGACGGTATAAATTTGACTCGATTAACCGGACTAATGCATAATATTATACGTGTTTTAAAAACAAATAGTACATAATAACGAAAATCGATGTTTATTTAAAAATGTGGTTGAAATTATTTTATATTTAGGGCGCGGGCGGGGTATCTAATTCAAATGACCTGTAGTCCGGATAATCACGAATCCGTACAACTGAGGGCCGGTTAACCGAGTTTCTACTCTCTCATTTTAGTCGTCTACTTACTTGCTAGCTCGTAATAAGTTACAACACGTATGTTAGAATGTCATTTTACTTTTTAAATAGATTTTTAAAAATGTCTCCACATATTTCCTAAACATATGTCAAATCATTAGTTAGCATTGATTTTTTTCTTTATTTCTAATAGGTATATTACATAGTTACTTTTATTAAAATATTAAATTATATAAATATTTTACAAGTTTTTTACACAAATTTTTGGACAGAAACAAATAAGTCGTGAGGTCGATAGACTCCATAGACTCATGTGAAATGTCAATGCTTAACTAATATTTCAATTATTAGGTAACGTATTTGAAAAATGAGCCGAAGTCACTTTAGTCACTTTAGAAGCTCAATAAATCCATTTTGTTGAATATATTTGATAAAAAATATGATTTTTCTAATGTAAGTAAATAAGTTTGATCGTGGTCCAGTGGCTCGTGTCACTGTCTGTAAACGCGAGGGTAGTGACTTCGATTACTACTTGTGGAAGTTGGACATTTTCGTGTACTTTCTCTGGTAAAAAGACAAAGTGCGGCGTTTTGTTTCGCCACTGAATTATGGAACTGAATATATTAAGCAGTAAGCGGGGGACGTAGTATCTTGATACTATTATCAACTCCCTCTGTAGTCTGTTATATACGGGAAATAGCGCAAAACACATTTTCTTAGTAATTTTTTTTAGATTCTCGTTTTATCCCGGCCATAGCGGGAGCCAAAAAGAGCAAAGGGAACAACGGGAACCGTGGAAAACTAGCGTCAGGACACTGCGTGTTGAGTGGCTATTTATTTGTGAGATTATTTATTGACATGGAACTATTTAACTGAATAATTTAAGAAGAGCTCATTGTTACAGTAGTAGAGAAAAACATTGTACATTTTTATCTAAATAATATATTAAGATTAAAATATCTCATAATGAGATGGAAAAACGTAAAGGGATTTGTCAATTAGCGGAAAATAGAATCGTATTGGATATTCCAGGTAAACATTTCATTAAGCTCACTAATTAGATTTTGCTCAAAGCGTATACAGCCATTTAATCCAAAATACAATTCTGCCATCCATCTATCTATCCATTAGTTCATTTCATTAGGGCTTAGTATTGATTTGTTTCAGTTAACAAGCTCTATCGAGTTCGTCGAACATCAAACAAAGTATCAGCGAGTAAAATTTAATTTTACCCTGCAATCGGGATATGCCACTGTTTTTCATTACGAGAGCTCTCTTTGTGTTATATAGTAATAGTGGTTCACGCATCAGTGCGGATGACATGGATATGCCTTTATGTATATCCGAAATATTTTACTCATTTAGCGAAATTTAATGAAAAATTTTACGTAACAAAGGGAAATGTGAAAGATATATTATTATATTAGAATACAAATTGTATTTATAGAACCGTCGTGGCGCAGAGGCTCAACGTCTACTTGTAAAAATGGCGATTTGGAGGTTCAATTCCAACTAGTGGAGATTTTATTATTTCATTTGATTTGCAACTAGGCGAGCGATAAGTTGGGTTTCGCCACCTAACATGCAATATACCTTACAAGTTCCTAGTTCAAAAGAGGGGAACGGAGTGTCTTAACACTAGTTTCTAATGATTTCTGTGATCTTCTCTGCCTACTCTGCTATGTACGGGATAAAGCGTAAAGTTAAAGTTGTGTATCGTATATTATTGCTGTTAATAACAAATGTGTGAAAAAATGCGGCTATTTCAGATTGCTATATTATTTGTGATCGAATTTAACAAGTAAGCTCTATTTATGTCTCCCACTCCACACGTTAATATGTAAATCTCATAATAAAAATAATTTTCAATCTACTTATTTATAAGCAAATTAAGTACGGTGGCAGCGGAGAATCGATAAAAAAAACCAAATCTTTAAACTTTGTTATTAAAAAATTACATTCTAACTTATAACTAAAGAGGTGACTACTTGCTCGATGCTAGAGACAAGAGTGATTTTAAATTTAAAAATTATAACTAACATTAATTTACACAATATGTGAAAATTGACTCTACTTTTGAATTACATGCCGCTATAATTCTTAGATCTAGATATCTGACTACCCTGGGGTAGTGTGGGAACGTAACAAGCAGAAAATCTTAGAAAAAAAGCGAAGAAAATCATAGTTATGTTCTAAGTGATTTAGGTGTACTAACAGTTTTCACTATTTTATTCAAGACAAATTATGCTTTAGATTTTGTTTTATATTATGGTATGAAGTTATGAAATATGAAACGTTAACCGTAGCTTAAGAAGTATTAAAAAATAAACTTATTAATCACCTGACAATATGCTCATTTTCAGAAAAATAATGAAACAACCGTATTATATAGAACAGGACACACATATTAATGTTATATGTGGATATTAAAAAAGAAAATCTGTATATTTTATATTTTAATGGCATAAAACTGAAAACTGAAATTATGTTAGTTGTGGTCAGTGGTCCATATTCAGCTTGAGAACTTATATTATATTTAAAAACAAGCATAGTACAAATCTATAGGATAATTAACAAGAAATAGAATACGAAGGTACATAAGGCGTAGAATTTTTCTTTCTCACAACCCACGCGCTTCATAAGCATCTAAAAATATTTTGAACATGCGAATAAAATTTTCATATTGGTACTCAAGAAACATTTCCTAGCTAATCAAATAGCAATAAATCGACGTTACGCGATATTGCAATAATATTACGTCAGGCATATTTTATTGCATACATAATGTGTTGACGACACACAAAGGACTTTCGGTTCACTTGTTATGCAAAATTCAGTGAACAATTTCTGTGATTAAATTTTAGATATTCATTCATGGTTAACAATAATGATATTCAGTTAGTTGACCTTCAATGTATGATAAGCTTTTATACTAACAGCTCCAAGAGCGTAATTGTGACGCAATTGGCAAAAATTGGCGTTAATGTCGAGTTCCATTCAGAATCACATGAAATCTTCTTAGTCTAGTGTGAGCAAATTTAGATGTTGTGTTCAATATACAATATATTTTATTTGTACCTATATATAAAAATAAAAAGTGTGGTAAGCTATTATTCCCAATTTCTGCTTCTTTATACGAATAGAGCAGAGAAATTCTTTATACGATTTCATATTGAAATATTTTCATAATAAAATAAAAACTGCCTGTTGATAAAATAAAATATTTCCACTCTATTCAATTGCGTATATTGCAATTGCTGTTCTCACGTAAACGATACAGAATTTTTGTGTAAATTGATTATGTGTATCTAATTATAGTTTTTTATTTATACATTTACTCGACACACGTAAGTAAGAAAGAAGTCCTACTACTATAAAAGACATATGTTTTTTTGCTAACATTATTATTAAAATATTTTAGTGACATAAAAACTAATGAACTTCTGCCATTTTTTAATAGTACCACAAGCACTAAGTTTTGCCTTTAATTATAAAAAGGAAAACGTAAAAAGTTTGTTTTTACTTCAAAATCTATTGCAATATTTCTTCAATTTGCTTTCAGAATTTGTTACCTATTTATTTGTATGTAAACGTCCCGTCCGAGTACAGCTAGAGACGCTACGAAATTTCAATTTCTAGCCATTTAAGTATAAATCAGAGAGATGAGATCATTAAAATGAAAGTTACAATAACGACCAATATACTTTTACACTTTAATAAATATTAAATTTTGATAAAATTTTAACCTGCTGTTGGTAACACTTCTATGAAAAATTCTTTATTGCCAATCATTTGTATTATTTTAGTGACTGGAAATAAATATGCACTTACAGGACGTGTTATTCTATAAAAAAGCTTACAAACCATAATCCAGTCTATTAAGATCAGAATCCGAATCTCTGATGAAGTTCGGAACTTTTGTTTCCAACGCTAAATAGATAAAGCTTTAGGACCCGGCATTGAATTTTGCTGAAGTGTTGTTAAAGGGCTCAACTGCTTTTTTAAAAATTTAATCTTTGCACATTTGTGCCGATGTTTTAATACATTTTCTAATAAAATATGGCTCGCACACTCCGTCACAGCTTGTACTCTGTTTACTCATTGAAAAAGCTCCTTTAGAGCTTTCAGTATAAAGAAATTTTTATAAGCTTGTCACTGTATCTTGCGCAAGTCACCGTAGGAAGAGGGGATTGTAGAAACAGTGGGACGTTAGTGTTAAGACACTCTTTTCTCCGTTTTCTGCCTTTCAAAGCATTGCGTTTTGATTAGTACAACTCGATGTTTTTTTCTTTTTATCTTTAACAGAGCGGTGGCTACGTAGGAATCGACCTCAGTTACCGCTGTTAAATGCAATAGGTTGGTAGAATTAAATTGAAAAATTGAAAGTTAAACAGTGTGGAAATGCCTTATGGAAATTGAATTTAATGTTCAAGTTTTTTTAACTTTAATGGTTCTACCGCTCCTAGATAAAAGTAAAAGCAAGCTTTTAGTTGCACTTAAATGTAATTATGAAAGCCTTTTGTTTTTCGATAAAACAACTTTAGTGATGTGACATATTTATATATTATATTTATTTTTAGAAATATGCAAGAAATTATGAAAAAACAGTTTCAGTCTATTTAAGTGAAAATGACCCCTACATTTAATTTTAAGTACATCTTTGGTCTCATCGTCATATATTTTAAGAAAACTATAAATTTAATTATTATTCATTTAGAATATAAAAATCGTAGATCAAATAATACTTTTATTGTAATATTAGTAACACAGGTTGCATGCGTTTATATTAAATTAACCAAAATTTAATTTACTTTATTATAGATTAGTGGTTGTGCGTGTTTGCACATTGTGCCTATCTATTGCTGATGCAACGAATATTCGCATTTGCATTATCGAATATTGGTATATTTTTACAAATTCATATTCGCATTCGAAAAAATTTCTGCGAATGTTTTGCGAATAATTAATATCAGAAAAAATAAAAATTTGACGATAATAATACGTTATTAAAAGAGAAAATACTTTACCTTGCGTGTTTTTTAACACAAAAAAACTTAACCTCGTAATCACAATATCAGTCTTCATTATATCTCATGAAACCAATTTTAATGCAATCTAAACAAACAAAAACAAATTCTCTCTATTCTAAAAAAGTTTAATCAGCTGTTACTTAGGTTATTAATGTTATTAACTTGAAAAAAAAAAGAATCTCTCACAATAAACTATAAATATAACACTTTTTCTGACTATAATTAGTAGCGACGGACATCCAAAGTGCCATTTGTTGTAAATAATTGGCGGCAAATTTAAAGAAGTATTGAATATCCGCACTCGCATTCGCATTCGCATTCGTACTCACAAATATTAAAAAAATGACATTCATTACATCACTAATATCTATACATCGATGAACAGCAAAAACTTGATTATCCGGCCCTCAGTCACACAGATTCATGATTATCCGGACTACATGCCTATTGAACTAAATGTGGCTTACGTCAAATACCAATCACCTAATATTACCAACCAAACTTCTAAATAAACATTGATTTTCGGTAATATACTAGTTGTTACAATAAACTAATAATATTATATACTTATATACTTAACCACGAAACCCGATTAACCGATTTTATTTATCCTTGTACTTTCGATTATCGCCATTTTCAGTAACCCGAATTTCAGCAATAATTATTTCGATTAATCGAGGTTCTATTGTATATAAATTTCATATTTATGTAATTTTCACAGGAGGTTGTGTAGCA
This sequence comes from Dione vanillae, assembly GCA_037178615.1. Taxonomy (NCBI): domain Eukaryota; kingdom Metazoa; phylum Arthropoda; class Insecta; order Lepidoptera; family Nymphalidae; genus Dione; species Dione vanillae. The sequence continues at coordinate 376,706 of JAZFAU010000013.1, forward strand.
ACATATATACTACACTCACTTTTCCATCATATATCTTTTTTACCATTCTTTCGTCACTCATTCTTTCGACGTGCCCAAACCACCTGAGCACGTTCTTCTTCATTCTTACTGTGATATCCTCACTGGTACCTACCATCTTGTGTACCTCTTCGTTGCGGATTCGGTCAGCTAAGCTGACTCCGCATATCCTTCGAAGAGATCGCATCTCCATAGCATTCATCTTTCTTTCATTCTTCTTCTGTAATACCCACGTTTCACTGCCATATAACAGCGTCGGAACCAGAACTGCGCTGTGTACGGCCAAACGTGCAGCGACGCTGCCGTCTCAACAACGCAGCTAAGGCACCGTTCATTCTGTTACCGGCAGCAGCACGTCTTTCCACATCCATTTCGTAATTACCATCTCTATTTAACATACTTCCCAAGTATACTACTTCGTTCACTTGTTCTAATAATTTTCCATTCACAAAAATCTTGCATTCTGTCCTTTCCTCGTCTCTTTCAAATACCAGAACCTTAGAAAATTAATGGACGCAGTAATTAGGAAATAAGATTTATGAGTACTATTAATGTATATTGTATCGGACTAATCCGAGAACATCGTTAATTTTTAAATACGAACGTAATTCAAAAAGCCGTGGGCGGGTCGATTTGTTTAACTTTTCGTTTTTCCGGGCTATTTCAACTGCTGAGATTTTCCTGAAAATTATTTCATGAAGTTTTCAAGAGAAAATAGAAAATGCTTAACTATATTCTCAAAAATGGAATCAACCTATGACTAAAGTTAACACCCTAGCAAAACACCACTGGAAACGGATCTCTTATGTACTTTGTTTACTTATGGAGAAGCTTATTTAAAGCTCTTTTTTCATTCTTCGATTTCCGCTTTATAAAGCTTCGCGTTTAGAGTAGTAAGTCTCTTTGGCTCTTTATCTTCATCAGAGTGGTGACTACGGAGGAACCGAGAACTGGGGAGCTACAAGGCTTATTTTTATTACGAAATATCCACGAAATCGAGTAATATGTGGAGAAAACTTTTTTTACAATACCGAAAAGGCACACGAGTACTTACCACCCAGATCTTTTTTTAGATAGATAGATTTGTTTAGATTGCATTGTACAAGAGATGTTTTATATATAGTTATTTGAAAAAAAAAGGAAATAATTTAGAACAATTTAGAAATACTGCATACATGTTTATAAGAGTACTAAATCTGAGAACATTGATTAAGCGAGCGAAGCCGCGAACGGGTTGCTAGTTTCAAGTTTGATAACAAAAGTGAAGTGAAATTTTTGAAGTTTTATTTTTCCCACTTAAAAACACAATGTGAAAAGAAATAATTTTAATAAATTAGTTATCAATTCAATTATGTTCAGTATATTTTGCCATGATTAAAATAAAATTGCTAAAAGAATCATATTACTAATATATTTTTTTAGATGTATTTTTATTATAAGAAATTAATTTTACATTATAATAATGACGTCTGAACCATCCTCAGTGTGGTATGGAAATGATGCGAAACGCTTGTAGCGCAAGGTCGACTTGCACTTGTCCAGTATAGGCACAAGCAATTACGAAAGGAATGTTTTGTTTATTTATAGATTATATTAGATGTTTTCGCAATTGTGACATAGCAAGGGCTGGCAATTATTTATTATTTATTTATTTTATGTTAGAGGGAGGCAAACGAGCAAGTGGGTCACTTGATATTAAATGATCACCTCCGCCCATTGACACCCATGAAGCCCAAGGTTTCAGGGGTGTGTCGCCTACCTTTTAAAAAGGTGTACGCTCGCTTCTTGAAGGTCCCAATGTCGTATCGGGTGGGGAACACCTCTGAAGGGAGTTCATTCCACAGTGCGGTCGTGCGTGGAATAAAGTTTCTTTTGAAACGCACGGTGGTACTCCGCCAATCATCAAGGTGGTGAGGATGGTATTTTAATTTGTGGCGGGAGTTACGATAGTGGAAATCCGCAGCCGGTATTAACCTAAATAGTTCTTCAGAACACTCCCCGTTGTACATACGGTAGAAGATGCACAGTGATGCGACATCTCTCCGCAGGGCCAGATGGTCGAGCTAAGCGGCTCGAGTGAAGCGGGTGAGATTCTCGTCATCAACAATCCGAACAGCCCGACGTTGGACGCGGTCAAAAGGAAGAAGTTGGTATTGGGGTGCCCCAGACCAGAGATGAGAACAGTATTCCATGTGCGGCCTAACTTGGGCCTTATAAAGTTGAAGGCGATGCGCTGATGTGAAATACCGTCTCGCTCTACTAATGACGCCAAGCTTTTTGGAGGCTAACTTGGCTTTATCCTCCAAATGAACGCGGAATTGAACGTCTCTGGAAATGTCGATACCGAGAATTCTAATAGTCGGACTGGTTTCAAGGGGAATGCTCTGAAAAACCGGGGATACGACAAAGGGATTCTTTTTCGTGGTAAACGCGCAAACTTGTGTTTTTTTAGGATTGAACTCTACGAGATTATGAGCTTATATAGTATAGAGCTTGTATAGCTTACTATAGTCTAAAATAATTTCAATTTCTGGACTAATGAAGTACGTTGTTGAACTTCACTACGCAGCTTGCAATAACTTAATTGTTACAATAACTATAACTTAACTGTGCAACCAACTGCAAACGAGTTTAATATGAACTTTTCGTTATCAATCTTCGATGTGTATCTTCTATAATAAAAATATTGTTAGTCCAGCTATAGAAAAACACGGACTGGATATCGAAATTAGAAGAAATAAAAACCATAAAACCTAAAGTTCAATCGTGGCATTTAATTTTTACAAAACATTATGTATTTTGAAAATAGCTATATGATCTCAGAACAATGAAAACACACTGAGCAAAGAAAAAATATGAAATGAACTCTTCAAAGGTACATTCTAGCACGCTCGAAACGCCATAATATAATAATAATAATAATAATATAATTTATTTTCAAGTTTCAGTGTTTACAAATTTAGATGATACGATAATAACTACAATAGTATTACACTGTGTCGCAGTTATTAACGCCCTCCTCACAAGCGCCGTAACATTAAATCAAAATCATATTAAAAAAAGTACAATATACATAAAACATTTTTTAGATATATTTTAAGCAAAAGGAATAATATAAAAAAAAAATAGACAAAGAATACAAAACTATCTAAATGTTATAGTGAATGTATGTGTGAGTATGTGAGTTTGTGTATATGAGTGTGTGTGTGTGTGTGTGTGTATGTATTTGTGTTTAGTGAAAACTCAATTTAGGCAACTAAAAGACCTTCCGTTTGTTCGTAATCTAAATTCATTAACCAGTTAGAAAGCTTAACTTTACACAGATGAGATGTTAAAGGATGTATATTTATTAAGTTATTAATAGTGTTGTACAAAACTGGAACCAAATAATAATACTGGTGATTTGAGGAGGCGAGGCAACGCATTTCTATTGGACAGACACTGGCAAACCTGCGTTTACTTGAGACGTATTTAGCGTCGAAAGCAGTAACTCTATGCTTACGTAGAATAGAACATAAGATGAACAGCTGACGAACTGTTAACACCTTACATGACTGATATAATTCTGCCGTCGGAAAACGAATAGGCTTGGATGTCATTACCTTAAGGATACATCTCTGTACTCTTTCTAGTGGTAGCAGATTTGATTTACTTGCGCAACCCCACGCAGGGATGCAATAAGATAGTAGTGATTGCACCAAGGCGTAATAAACCATCATAATAGTTCGTGAACTAGCACTAGATCTTAATTGTCTAAAAATGTATGCCAATTTTCTTATACGAGAAGTTAAAGATTGTATATGGCTTTTCCAAGAAAGATTTTCATCAAGGCAGACGCCAAGATATTTTATACATGTAGATCTAGTTATTTTAGAGCAGTTGCAAACGTTAAGAATATCATAGGAACAAGAGTGAGCCACAACAGAAAACGATTCTGGGGGTAAAGAGCGCTTGGGGCCGAAAGTTATAAACTGAGTTTTATCAATATTTAAAGTCAAGACATTAGATGACAACCAATTCATAACAATGGAAAAAGCTTTTTCGCTGTTCTTCAGTGTATCGGTCCAACAGCGGCCATAAACAATTAGGGCAGTATCGTCAGCATATGTGACAATTTTACAATTCGGTATTTTAAGGTTACTGAGATCATTAATATATATTAAGAATAGAGTGGGTCCCAAAACACTGCCCTGAGGAACACCATACGACAGACTTGCATCATCGCTGATATTCCCACTTATTGCAACAGCCTGAGTTCTGTCGGTCAGATAACTTTTGAAAAGATCCAGCGTAACTCCTCTAATACCAATACAATCCAATTTGTCGCACAGAAGAGACAAAGAAACTGTATCGAATGCCTTTGTGATGTCCAAGAATATACCCAGGGTCTTCTTTTTACCATCAAGATTCTGCACCACACTATCAACCAAAGTCACGACTGCATCCTCAGTAGATTTACCAGCTCTAAAGCCATATTGATTAGAGGCAAGCAAATCATATTTACTCAAATAGGAAACCAGTCTTTTATTAATTAGTTTTTCAAGTATTTTAGAAAGCGCGGTTAAGACAGATATAGGTCTGTAGTTACTAATACTATCTTTGCTTCCTAAATAAAGAGAAGAAGAAGAAATATCTTCCATAAATAAAGAGAAGAAGAAGAAAGGCATATTTTAACTGTCTCTTTAAAAAAATATTTGACAGTTTAAATACTAATATAATTCCTGTACACAAAGAGCAAGAAGAGATGACACATACAATTATAGGCCAATAGCATGATGTCATAATATTGTTGATAATAAAAACTAGATTGAAAAAGTAAGGTTGCTGTTAGTTATATATAGCATAGCGATACTGATCTTCTTTTTCTTTGGCCGAAGATTTCCAAATCTTACCAGTGGTCTCTGTCGGCCAATTTTGACCTTCCTACCTACTTGAGCAATGCGATTAACCCAAAGCCATCCAAAAACATGTTTATACTAAATCTTCTAAAAATAATTCTACATCGAATCACACAAGAATTCTTAAGAGTTTTTCTGTAGTTGTTCGTATATATACCATAAAATAAATCATAGAAACATGTAATGAACGCCAACTGTCATACTACATAGCGTTAAGAGATAAAGACATTCAATTCCCTAAAACTTTTAAGTATAAATAATACTTTATTGGACCATTGTTTACATTTTGTTAAAATTACATACACTTATATGACAGGTACAGCGAAAAGCGTGATAGATTAGATGATATTTTCGAATTACAGAACGGAATATGCCGAGGTTATTTATAGGTATATCTCCTCATTTTTTGGCATTATTAGATCAAACATTCGTAAATTGTATTCGTAATCGTCTGGAGAAACTATAGCATTAATATAAACAGAGCATTGTTAAATTTATTTATTTATTTATTTATATTTTTATTTATATAATATAATACAATTTCCTTACGGTGTAACAAAATCCCTGTCGGGTTCATCTAAAATCATCTAAAATTTGCCGATAATCTGATTGTAATCGGCGATACTCCGGACCAGTTCGGTAGCAAAAAAACACCCGCTGTTACAAAGACTACCAAATAATTTACGCATGTATGTCGAAAATATAAATTAATTAAATTAAATTTTAAAATTTAAATTTCTGCGATGTCAATTACGGATAATGAAATTGTCTTATTTAGTCTCCTTAACAAACAGTGCGTCCTTTGTACACACATCTTTGAATCTAGTGGACACGGAATTTGTTTTATCACTGGGAAAATGCTATATGCAAACCATCCGCGAACAGTAAAAGTGTGTTCAGCAAACGGATGGTAATGTGGGACTCATGAAAAACCGACACTAAAACTCAGCGGAAGCCTCCTCCACTTGTAAGAGACGCTGCAAGATCGCTTGTGCTTGCCACTAAAGTGCCTCAGTGGAAGGCTATTGTAGGCCACCCTTGCGTTCAGGGTTCCTCGGGATTTCTCCTACTGCTCCCCTGGTCTACGGCTGAGGAGCGAATTTCCTTTCACACTTAGCTCACGTGCCCGATCCGCGGCCTCTTTTTAATTGTCTCCTTAAACCACCGACCACCACCGTTCGACCAGTTCTTGTCACTATTTATCGTGGCACCTACCATACTAGACAGTGAGAGATCACAACGTACTACAGCCATTAAGGCATTGTGGAGCCCGAGCTAAGCTTCTGACCAGAGTGTGATGCGCCGAGTCGACGGAGGCATCACACTCGTGGCACACCGGCAACATTTCCCAACGTGCAATCTGATGCGAGTATTTTCCAAAGCAACCATACCCCCTCAATACCTGCACCAGCCTGAACGTTAGAACACTTAACCTTCTTTTTAACCAGCGCTCTAGATGTGAAAGTACTGCCTCCGTCGTCGCTAGTCCTGTGGCCAGTGACCGAATATCTTCCTTCCATCGCCGGATCAGGATTTTGTCCGCTTTTCTCCTGATCTGCGCAATAGCCTCACTCGATGGTTGCTACCCGCCCTTTGCACGGAATACGGACCCAGATTCATCTTCTGAGCCTGCACCTCCACCTCCTGGACGCAGAGTAGCCCTACGGTGTGGACCCTCACGAGGCCATGAAAAAAGAGGGCCTCAGTTTTAGGCATAGAAACCCTGAGACGCAGAGGAGGTTCACCTCAGCCGTTGATGTAATCGACGTCAAGGCGGGTGCTGGTTTAGCTATGCATGCCGTGACGCGGCACCTCATCTCATCTTGGTAAAAATTATAAGTCTTTAAAATTAATTTCTATAAAAAAGTAGACCACTGGGAATAAAGAAAGGTGCGTACTACCTATTTTGACTTATGGTTGCTAAAAATGGGCCATCATAAATGAAAATGTTTAAAAGGTATATATCAGAAGACATGTTAGTGTCCAAAATCATATATCTTTTGTATTGTTCAGATCTTCCGAATCAACTAAATGCAAAGATGTGTGTATAATGTACAAATTGATTTTATAAGCAGATAAAACATGACAAAACTGATCAAATTTAAAAAAACACAATCTATAAGAACATAATTAATATTAGAGACGTAACATTTTAGAAAATGATATTAAACTTTGTGAGAATTTATATGAACTATTTAATAGAACAAAGTAAAAGAACGTTTAATTTGTAATAATTCACAAAATAAAAATAAAATTTAAATCTAATAACTAAAACAAAGGATACAGATAAATTATATAAATAATCAAAAATCGTTTTGGATGAATTCAGTGTTAACATAGTATATATAAATATGCTTACATTGCAAACGTTGAGCGAAATGATTTTATCGCCATTTACTACTTATTGATTATTTTCTTGGAATTGTTATGTACTCTCCGTGATGTAATTTCGTTATCTGCCGCTACTACGAAGCATACATGCAGTTGTCGTTCGCTGCGAGCTTGTCTTTAAAACTGCATCACTATTGCACGTGGGAGGGAGATTTTACTATATATTTGCTATTGTATTATCTCCCATTGATATAATTACTACACAAACATCCGTTTCGAGTGACGAGTACAAAATAATGTTGTTCAAACTTGCTAATCGCGTAAGTTTGATAACAATAAAATTAATTCGGTTACATTACATATAAGTTAAAGAAAGCGCATCGTAGCTCCGCGCCGTAGCTCGGTGTTGCGCGGCGGGAGCGGGAAGCGCGCACGCAGGCGGCGTTCAATAGTCAGTAGTCACTCGCGCGGCTCGCACGATGTACACGCTCGCGCTCGCTGCTGCCCTGCTGAGCGCGCTGGCCGGCCAGCCCGGAGCCGGCGCTAGCCTACATTGTGCCATGCGCCGCGAGATCTCGCCCTGCACGTGCCGCCGCGAGGATCTGGGAACGGGCGCCGTGCTCGTCATCTGTCAACGCATCAGCGCCTACGAGGACATCGCGCGTGCCCTCACCAACAAGTTCAGCCCCGAGACCAAGATAGGCCTCGACATCTCGTACTCGCAGCTGCCGGACTTCGCCGACCACAGTTTCCGCGAGCTCGGCCTCTCCATTACCAGGCTCAAACTCAATTTCGACAATTTAAGGCAAGTCGCTCAAACCGACATTACTTCACAAACAAACATGTGTAAGCTCTTTGTTGTGTACGACGGCGAGTAAACTTATGGAAACGTGATAATGAGACATCAAAACAGTGCGTGAGTTAAAGAGAAACAACAGGTTTGTGATAACAGAACGACGGTGATAGCAATCGGTGCGTTATCATGTGGGCGGCGCCCTGCAGAGGTCTGGGGGACCACGCCTCCGAACTTGTAGGATTGTAGTAGTCGAATTATTTAGCTGCAAACGTCTTCTAGAGACAATATTAATAAAAGATGCAAGCCTTGCCCACTATTCAGCGTTTGGTCCTTTTCGGTATTGTCGAATTCCAGAAAATAATTAAGTCGATTCTGACCTGTCACCTCGACCCTCATTGACCGCAATTGATGTTCTGTGATCCTCAAGTCGCGCTTGTAACACATCTGCCGTTTCTTACGTTATTTTCTTTCTGCTGAATTGCCGTTAATTTCTTTCTGCTGAATTTGTTATGTAAACTAATCATTGCAAACTATAGTGTCCGATTGGTAGGCAGGCATATTATAAGTACGTACATAATATACAATTGCACACACACACACACACACATATATATATATATATATATATATATATATATATATATATATATATATATATATATATATATATATATATATATATATATATATATATATATATATATATATATATATATATATATATATATATATATAATAAAATCACTATTTTCTCTCATTATTGTCATTAATTTATATAATAGGTGAAACGTTACTTTTTTTTAAATATGTATGTATGTATGTCTAAATTCCATTTAAGTATGGGGATCACATCTAGGACGCAGTGCGATAGTTCGCTGGGTTATCGCAGGTCGGTTCTAAAGCAGTAAAATTGAATGATATCATATTGGTCGTGTCATATTCACTATATTTACCCATTAATGGAGAACCAACATATTAAAGAGCCCATTGTTCACAAGCTATTTTCGTTTGACAAGAGGTTATTATTTTTACTAATTTGTCACAATATTGTGCTCTACAAAATGTACTAAATTTGTTAATGAAAATTTTGTCGTAAACTTTGCTATACAAAATCTCTTGATAAGCTTTAAAGCTTATTCTATAACCACTTACTGTAACTAATTTTGACAGGAAATTTTGCTACCACGAAAGGTAGAAGTAGAATATAATATATAAATAATTGAACGAATATTAAGTCGAAATATTTTGAACGAATTAATAATAACAGTCTCATGTTTATAATCTGAAGAAAAGAATCTCTACATATGGTCGTTTAATTTCCATGAGGTTGGTTCTCATGGAGCTTTTTAATTTTCTATTATTATAAAATAGGTAGCGTTTAAAATACCGCATCACGTTTAGAGATATCACCTTTCTAGAATTTATGATATTGAGGTAAAATTATAAATTTTGAAGTAGTTATCCTCTTTTATAAATAGGCTTCAGATTTAATTGACATGGAATTAACCACCATGGACCTTACTAAAACCAGAGTGCGGTACACGTAAATCGTAGTAATTGAAATCGATTTCCGCTAGTATTGTATAAAGTTAAATGTTAACGTGCATCAAAATATTTTAGAGCATATCATTTCAAATATTACTTACGACCAATATATATTTTAAACAAGGCCAAAGAACGAAGAGAAATGAATATTGGTTAGCGATATAATCACGAAAAAGTATGTCGTGGCGCAGGGGCGCAGACTTCTGAATGTAAACGTGACGTGTTATGGGTTCGATCCATTCGCAGAGAATTGATTATGTCATTGCCATTTTTTTCGCTCTAGCTATCGAGCGCGGCATTAACACTCGTCTTTCAAGGCGCAATGCCTCCAAACGCAGAAAGCGAAGAACGAAGTGTTTTAACATTAAAGCCCTTAAACTTTCGGCGATTCCCTCTGCCTGCCCTGCTACTAGCGGTTTAAATTGTGAACCTAATTTAATAAATTTTTAAACAACTTTGTTAAACTAGAGAGCTTAATATACCGCTTAAACGTTTATTACGTTAATGTCAGCAAGCATGATCCCGTGTCCTAGTGAGAGAGCCTACTGTATAATGACTGACTAATGTGGTTGAAATTCAATTCGTATTTTTTTCATTTTTCTGCTCTGTTAGATAAAGCGAATCGCTAAATTTCAACACACAATTTTTCATCAATAGGGTGGAGATTGAATAACTCTTATTAACACTACATTGGGAAATTTATATAGAGTTTTAATTCAAAATTGTGAACTTTATTTATATTTATAACAAATATAAATAAATTCAGCTTTACTTTTATATTATTTTCTAATAAATAATAAAAAATAAAATTCGATTCTACCATATTTGAAGCTTTCTTCTAAAAGTAAATCTGAAACAAGCGCAAAGTGGATGCACTCTATGAAAGAATTCTGTGATGATTGAAATTGTTTGAAACAAAGCCGAAATATAACTTGGAGGATTAAACTCGCTAGTCGGCTTAAAACTGTGAATGTTTCCTCTGTAGAGGATAACTGAATGAATGAAATGGAATGAAGAACGAATGAAAGAAATTATTTTACTAAGTTAGCCTTCAAAACGAATTATGTTTCAAAAATCTTTCAATGTTATATGATTTGTATCATGTTGTACGATGTGTTAATACATTTTGTATCAATGTACAATATCCTCTGATATTGTTTTTAAAACTCAATACAATACAAATTAAATCATTGCAACTTTGTTTGTGTGGACATATATCTGTGCCAAACTACTTTTACTATGAGTTGTTATTGAAACTTGCAGCAGGTACATAAAGAAAGCTTAGGAGAACCTAAGCTTTCGTTATGTACCTGCTGCAAGAAGATTAATAAGAATATTTAGAAAAATATTCTACAAATATACGTAAATATGTTTCAAAGCGGATATCAAACTCACATCATTTCAATGACACACAACGTCCCACTACGCCAAGATGCAATCAATTTTTATTTTATTTCTCTAACTTAATTAAATCTGACCACAATACTGTTTCTATTAAAATTTCTGTTTTCACGGCGTTTGTGCCTCATCCGATAGGAAATATGTACGACGCTGTACAACAGGTGAGGGCGATATTTCATTAATCTTACAGTTTGAATTTTGAAAATATTTTTTTATGTTGCATTGCAATTTTTGCTAAAATCGCTTTCTTAGGTGGATTACTATAGATTAAATTTCAGGTATATAATAATAACTATATATGAAAATTGACTAGGTTTAGTAACTATACGAAAAGGAAAATTCACTGTTTTACGTTTCATATTCTGGTGGAAATTTTAAAAATCCCTTCTAAGTGGTCCTTTAATCTTTGAACAAGTACGTAGCTTACTTACGTAGCCTTATTTAAGCTTTCTACGAAGAATTTTTTTTTCTGTCAGCTTCTATTTGGTAATATAAAAATAGTAAAAACAAACGCTTTATTTATTACTTGATTCATTTCAGTATGAATTGAATTGAAAAGACCTAATTGTAAACAATTTATACAAAATTTGCAAAATAAAAAAAAATTATATAAGCTTATTATTATATTATTAATTATACAAGATACAGCGTTGTTAGCATCACTGTAGAGAAGTATATAACAAATTTACGCTTCCCAAAGATTATTGAAATGGGCAATTTGAAGAAATTTGCTAATGTATTAATAATTTTTTCTCGATTCTAGAATTTAAAACAAAATTAGTATAATTATTTAAAAATTTTATTTAAATTAAAAGCCGATTTAACCACATGACAACGAAAAACGTAGCTCGCTTTTTTTTATATAATCAACAATAATTCAAAATAACATATATTCATAGATTTATCTTATCATTTAAAGGTCACGGTATCAGCCTCGGCCATCTTATAATTTGCTAAACGTCGCGTTTCTAATTATGTTGAAGCTTAAGTGGCTTTTGAAGTGTAAGTAGATATGCTTGTCAAAGGAGACTTCTCTTCAGTTATAAAGGTTTTCAGAGTTATTTTTGTTTAGCATCAACATACCATATTATATATAATTATATATATATATATATATATATATATATATATATATATATATATATATATATATATATATATATATATATATATATATATATATATATATATATATATATATACATATATATATATATATATATATATATATATATATATATATATATATATATATATATATATATATATATATATATATATATATATATATATATATATATATATATATATATATATATATATATATAATGGTATGTTGATGCTAAACAGATAAGCTATATTTATTAAAATTGTATTTATTATCTGTTTTCAAGTCATACACAGCTAAAAGTCATTCATATTACGTAATTTTTTTCTTCATACACAAACTTAAAATAATTTAAGAGAGCTAAGTTTGAAGTGGTTTACAAACTATGAAATGTTGAAAAAGTTAAATTACATTTTTGATTTTAATGACTTTAAGTGATATACGTAAGTACAGTAGACTCCCGTATAACGCGAGTTTATACAAAGCGATTTCATACAATTTATTATAATTTTTTGAATTAATATTATTTTTATCAAATATCTCATTCGCGTTATAGAAGTTTTTTTTTCGTTCAGCGCGATTTCCTATAACGCGATTTCATACAACGCGTAACATATTACTCGCGTTATACGGGAGTCTACTGTAATACTTAGTGTTATATAACAGTAACTCATGGTTACACGATGATATAGTATATAAAGTTAGATTAATGTTTAGAGATTTCGTAGCATAGTAATCGTAAAACCTATGTCGGCCTACGCTACGGTAGTAACCTACAGTAAGTTGGATTTGGAAAACTTAATTAATAATTGAAATTTAGATTGATATTAATATATATATATAAATATATATATATATATATATATATATATATATATATATATATATATATATATATATATATATATATATATATATATATATATATATATATATATATATATATATATATAAATATATATATATATATATATATATATATATATATATATATATATATATATATATATATATATATATATATATATATATATATATATATATATATATATATATTAATCTCAATCTAAATTTAAACAAAATAAATTTAAACACGTGACCAAAATATATTTTACATTTTGCTCTCATATAATATGTATATCTATTGATACATACGAATAGTAACAAGACGTCAATCGGTAATATTGTAAACATTTTCGCGACAACACTCCCAACATGATCTAGCCACGTTTATCGAATTAGTACATATCCCAGTAATTTTCCCTGACACAAATAGATAGTGAAAGAAGTGACAAAATGTACTTTGCATAGAGCTTAGATGGATGTGTCATTTAAGCATAATAAATTGTTCAAGTTAACAATTTAAAAAGCTTTTGATTATTACTAAATTTAGTATTATTTAATGTTGTAGTAAATTTTAATAGAATGTAAGTAAAGAATTTATTTGGAAGGATCACGTATTTCAATATCAATTAATTTGTTTATATAACATGTTATAATATTTGAGCATCGTCGTCGGTCGTCGTCGAGTTGATAAAGTTTAATTGGGTCAAGAGTAAATCTACAAAACACCTCTTGATTAATACAGAACTCACATCCGATAAGTTGACATAGTCGAATATGTAGAAGATGTATATTATATACATATATGTATGTAATAGGATTTAAACCACTTCACTTAACATATCAGTAATATGAATATATTACTTTAATTTACATTCGCCAGATAGAAAATGTTTACTTATGAAGAGATTTGCGAACTTGTAAGTATAATATAGTCTAGAATATTCGAATAAATAGTATTTGTAGTATAATTTTATATTTACGAACTCAGTGGAATATTTTAAGTATTAAATTTTAGTAAAAAAAAATTAAGCTGTAATTAGTAAATTTGATTCTATAAGAACCTTGTAGTAGCTACTTTAATTCTTGAGATAGCTTGCCCATGACTAGCTTAATGGAATTGAAACTTATTTGATTCCGTAAAACCCAGCAAATGCGGTACATTTGCTAGGTTTTACGGAATTAATAGTATTTTTTACTAAGGACCGTGCTATGGTATATTTTAGCGCATCTGCAGATTACCTTATTTTCTTCGCTCTGGCAAACTAGACAAAGCGCGGCGTTGAGTTCCGCCAATCAACATGTAATGCCTCGAAAAATTCGGAAAGCGGAGACGGAGAAAGCAGGGACTAAGCAAAGCAAAGCCAACACTAGATTCTCACGGTTCCTGCAGTTTCCTCTGCCTACCCTACCATGTGCGGGATAAAGCGTGAAGCTAAAAAAAGGCAACAACTTTTAATTCCCACTCGAGCAGAAATTATTATTTTTATTTTCCAATACGACGTTGAGTTCCACCACTCAACACTTGTTTTAACACTAGATTGTAAATATGATATTACAACGATCCTCGTATATATATTTATTTACAAAGCTAACTAAGCAGCCAAAGTTGTCAGTTTCAAAATTTATTATTTCATTTTTCTCTTGTCATAGACTATCTAGTAAGCTCTTAAGCACTTTGTTCTGAATCTCATCTCAGTTATACAGGCTTTCTAACGTAGTAGAATGTAAATCCCCTTTCAAACTACTTACTTATGTGAAACACACCCCACAGCTGTAGTAGCTTTGAAAAGCTTATCTTGTTTTTCAGTGAAGCCTTAATTTAAGTTATAACTTACCATATATATATATATATATATATATATATATATATATATATATATATATATATATATATATATATATATATATATATATATATATATATATATATATATATATATATATATATATATATATATATATATATATATATATATATATATATATATATATATATATATATATATATATATATATATATATATATATTTTGCGGTGTATTTACAAAATATACACAGATACAAAAATAAAAATAAATTAAATTAAATTTTTCTATTTCTTATTGTTTCTATCAATAAAACATAGTGTTAGTACATTCGCTAATATAGTTAGATTTCCAATTCAACCTTGCCTTTAATACATCAATATATGTAGGTCTCAGTACAATCACGTCCAAGCCGAGCCTAGCGCTTCGTTTAATTGGTCTCCTTTTGTAATTTAATTACCCTTTGGCCTAAGCCAGTGAGACAATTATGAATCGTTCAGACCGCCTCTACTTGTATCGCTCAAGTGTACTCTTTACTTGTTTATATTAAGTTTTTTTGCTTTTCATATATTTTTTATGAATAATTTGCTTTAATATATGTTTTATAATTTGTATGTTTCTTCAGGCACGTTATTTCGTGCCCTATATCTTGTCTACTTTGCTTTACCGATATATAGCCCACAATTGAACTTGTCTGAAGTGTAAAAGAACTGTGTATTTTCAAACTTTCTTTAAACTGTCAATCTACATAAGACCTGATGCAAAGGTTCAGTTTGTATATATATATATATATATATATATATATATATATATATATATATATATATATATATATATATATATATATATATATATATATATATATATATATATATATATATATATATATATATATATATATATATATATATATATATATATATATATATATATATATATATATATATATATATATATATATATATATATATATATATATATATATATATATATAAAATTTGAATAAGTTTGAAATTGGAAAATCTCTGCTAATGTCTACATTATTTCAGGGAATAAGAAAAATAATGCGTTTCTTGTACTACACTTATATAACAAACAAAAACATGTAGGTGTTGTGGTGTTGATGCGGCACAGCGTTTGACTTTAGCGACTGTTGACAATTCCATTCCCACTTAGGTATAATGAAACATTTTCACTCCTTACTCTGGTTACAAGACTGGTCTCGATTAGTTTACTTAAAATATCAGGAACAAGCTTTGTTGTATCCGAACGAGTTCTCCATATTTAGAGCTTTCTCTGAAACTTTGTTTCATTGAATTTAAATAACATTTTCGTTGTTAAACTGAAACGTTGTTTTTCACCATTTCTGAGCTTTTATAAGTTTTAACTATTAAATTAATAGTGAAAAAATCATTTCGAACTTGTAAAAGTTCAAAACATTAACTATACGGTACAGTAAATCGAACGGCCGGACTTCCCCTAGCATGTCATTCACAATAAAACGTAGCCTGTGGCCATATCAACTAGGAGCTGCCACCAAAAATAATCGTTTTAAAAAATACACATGTATATACATACATATACTGTTCGTGTTGTGTGTTATGATGGGGATTTCAGCGGTAGAATCATTTTATAGTTAGACTACCTTGAGTGCTACGAAAAGTGGAAATAATTTATTTAATCTTTTAGGTATATAAAAAATTAAAAAAAAATATTTTATGCCATTTTCAGGTATATTTTCAGTTATTTTCATATTTAAAACACACAATAACTAATTTTAACTATTATTACCTGTTTAAAATTCATCATAGTACATATTATAATAAGGATTGTTGTTCAAAATATATATTCAATTAGTATCACATAATCATAATTATATGCTTTTTGCTACTAAATAACACTTCAATTCACAAAATATAAAAAGCCATATATAAATTAGTTTTATCTCAATACATAATTTCATATCAACATTGTTTCAAGTAAAACGTAAATAAAGCAGTAAAATTACTATTTTTTTCGATGCAACGCTAAAAATAGATGGGCCATAAAAGCGATAAGTATTTACACGTGCCCCCTAATAATTTATTACTTGTTTATATGTATATATATGTTATAGCACAAGTAATAAATGCAGATATTCTTTATAATACCTAACTAGTTTATACAATGTTATTAGTTTACATGTTTTCTAAGACTAAATTAATACAATGGCAATTTCACTTCGGGTTTAAAAAAATAATTCAATTTCTCTTCAGGTCTAAATAAATGGAAATCACGATTTATTTTAGTTCAGGACTGGTTAGGTGCATAGTATTAGTATTTAAAACTTTTACTGTGACATTTGCCTACACTATTTATAAGCTTTCACGATAAACCCTTGCATGGAGTATCGATTGACTAGCGCAAAATAAACGTGAGAGCGTTGCGGATTAAATTATGTTTGAATGCAGTAAATATATATTTTTATTGTAAACGTTTGCTTTTGATCAATGAAGCAAAATGGAAATATTTTGGAACAATATATTTTTGTTTTCTTGTTCCAGTGAAGCCAAAAGTATGAGAAGTTGGCCTTAGATCCTTTGAAGGATTCATGAATTGGTTTATTTGGATGATGAAACGAATATTAAAATGTCTTTGTATACATTTTTGTTTAAATTACATAATTTATAATAATCATGTTATAATAGATATAGATTTAATACATATATCTATTAAGAATATCTTAGTAATGATATAAAATAATGCAATTTTTCTGCTTCTTCCAAAAGTATGTTAAAATTATGTCTAATTACTTAGTTTGGTACAATTTAAAATGACAATATTTTAAACTTAGAGTATCTTTTACTATATAAAGTACACGATTACATTTTTAAATATAAATAAAATTATATATTTAAAATATAAAAAATACTCTACCGACGTATGAACAGATATATCGCACCACAATGTACATGGAAATGTACCTACAAAATGGTGAACTAAAGTCAACAATCCCAAAGAGCAATTTGGTGTAACATTCTTTTAGTACGATTTTCTATGCATTGTAATTTGCTATAATTAGATATCAATATTTTCATTTTTCTTCATATGTCTTCAAAACCTTAAGCTACCCCAAATAGATCCTCAAATTGCAACAAAGACAAGAGCGGAGACAAGGGCGGTTTTGGCAGATTAGTGTTCTACTGTATCTTTTAATATTTATATAATACTACCGGCTTATATCAAGTGTAGGCCATTGCTACCTTATCCTTTTTACAGCATTTATTAAGCGCATATGAGTTACACTACCCGCTAGACTTAGTCATGTGTCGTGATGTCATGTCATTAATCATGAGTCCTGATTCGAATAAGAAAATTTTAAACTATATAAAAATAATAATAATAGATAATTTCTTGTACTATAGCTTATCCAGTCGTATCGTATATAAAGTCATACAAATTTAACATATAATGCAATGGCGTGAAAATATTTCTATAATCTACTAAACATGACAAATTGTAGAGTAGTCAAAAAGTACAATAATATATCATTAACTATTATGTTATTTTAAGCTTAGGTGAATATTTTTGGTAGTCAACTTGGTAACAATGGATATCAGGCATGATCGAAAACGGGGATTCCCTTGGAGCTTTACACATACATACATAGCTTCAAACTCTATCCCTAGCGGGGTAGTCAGAGAGAACGGAACGCCAAACGCTGCGGTCTCTGCATACCTCTTTCGCCTCGTCCACTGTCATTAACCTCTTCACACATGCTCTCCGGGGAGTCCTCATGCTTTTTACGTGACCTTCCTCCAGTATCTTCGATATTGTGTTTTCGAAAGTCAACCGAGGTCTTCCCTTACCTCTTACCTCATTTACTAAATTAAACTACAAACTTCGTTAACTCAGAAAAAAGCCGTTGATAGTGCATTTTGTAATATGAATAATGATTGAGCAAGGAATTGATAAAAATGGGTATTTCTGAGAGTATTTTCCCTTTTATTTTGTAGATAACCTAACTACTGTTTCTTATTTTAGAGATTCATTATTTAAATATTAATAAATATAAGAAGTATATATTAATAAAATTTTCAAATTTAATGTTCTTAGAACTTTACACCAGTTAAATTCGAGATATGTATGTGCATAAAATAGAAAAGCACGTTGTTATGGCGGTAAATAAATATTATGATTAAATAAACGAACTTTAAAAAACTTCATGTCTGTAAATACATTTATTTAATAAATTTCATTAACATACAAATACAACTGTCATATATTATTTCTTTATATTTCTACAACACACATCGGTACACAGTACACTATTAATGTTCTTTTTCTGTTAATTAGAGGGTTTGAGACCTAATTGGCTTAATTATATAAAGCTCTATGGGAATACCCATTTTTAATTATGATTGATAAAGTGGACTACTATAAATAACCTCTATGGCTTTAAATAACATTTGCACTAATTAAAATATTTGTGGGTTTTGACCACTCTATTTGCTGCAATGTACTAATAAAGCGACAAATACGAGTGTGTTTTCAGCAATTTTATATATCATGTGTTTAATATTTCTCCATATTTTTATTGTGTTAGATAAATATTTTAACACTGTTTACGTTTTTGTTAGAAATATTATGTATATGTATATGAAAGAATATATAATGAAACAAGCTATTCATTCAACAAAAATTGACCTCAATAATTTTCTTCAGCACGTTTAAAAAAGTGAAAAAGCCGTTTAATTAACCCCTACTACTCCATTCTATTCTAGTTTCGTAGCATAGATGAAAAAAAATCCAAGCAAAACCCCGGCGGGTATACAACAATTCTTATATACACTAAATTATATCAACAAATGAGATGGCAGGTCGTCTTAAACTTGAACGTTCACTAAATTACGAAAGAGACCTTTGTACAGCGCGACATCGGGTGATAAAACGTTATCAATATTTTCAATTACAAATTATAAATGGGGCAAAAGAATGCATTTCCGTGAAATTTCACCAGTTCCATGTAACATGGTCGTGGATCGTCGCGTCCCTGCGACCGTTTGGCGCCGTCCTGCAGCGATAACCCCGAGCACGTTGACCCACGCTGTCACATTTGTGTTTACTAAAGCGCTGTGCTAGCTTGTTTTTTCTCCTGGACGTGTGTGTTTTACTCTAATACACTAAATCTATGTATATATGAATATATATTTTCAATACTTACAGATTTTATTTTTTAATTTTTAATTACGTTGCCAGCCAGCTTCGATATATGTCAAATTTGACATTTTTAACGATCATAAATAAAATACGATTTTGTTATTTGTGATAAAATAACTTGATTCTTCTATATTTATATTGTGCGACTATATAAGAAAAGTTTTAAATCATCATAAGCAAATATTAAAAAAGCCATATTTATTGAGGAGTACGCTCCTAATATATAGTTTAATAAATTATACTATTAGTTTTTTGATTTAATGTTATTTTCAAATTACTATTTCATAAACTAAATAGTAATTACCCTGGCCTAGATTAGTTTTCGTATAGTTAAGAAGTAAGATATTACACAGCTTAGAACAATAAAATGCTTAACCAATTTTTATTGAAACATCTTATTAATATATTAATTTTAAAAGAGTAAAAGAAAAATGAGAACAAATTGAAATCAAAAAATGTGTGGACAGAAGTGTTGAACTCATTGTAAATCTCACATTTTGTATGCACTCTGGCATATAGAGTATCCAAATTTTTATTTAATTTTAATTAAATATTATTTGAAGTAAATTTTATTTTTGTTCAATTTTAGAAAATTTCATTTAAACCTTTCAATTGACGCTGTAATTTTAGTAGGAGAGACCTATGGAGTGAAAGCTCTTTGCCTCTAAGAGATCTATGAACCCCAATTTAAAATAAGGTTTTTTAGTTTAAATTTAATTAATTCGTGTATTTTAATACTATAATAAGAAAATATCGTCCTAATCATAGTTGATGGAGGTTTCGATGGAGCTCAGTCAGTCAGTCATCTAATATTATTACTTAATACTTACACAATACTTTTTGAATAATAATTTATTTTTCAACATAATAACAAATTTATTAAGGAAATATATTCACACAAACTGATTATTTTTCTAAACAGTAAATTTATTTAATATAAAGTTATAAGTCTTAGTATTTTTATATTTATGGCATTGAAAATTTCAAAATTTCAAATAGTTATCACTTCATAATAATATGTGCTAAATTTGTTTGTATATGTAGTACGTACGCTTTGCAAATTTTTCATTGACATCAAACCAATTTATTTCTTACCAGAACGAAGTTGTATAAAAATATTTAATGATATTCGAAATAAATCGACTCGAAAGTCACAAAATAAATATCATATTTATTTTTTTGCTGTTGGATATTACGTAGAAATAAACACAAGTACTAATGTGCCATTTACTTAACGTATGTGTTCTTATAATTATTATTAAATCAATTATTGTATTTTTTTCTTTTCGGTTGAGCGGTTGAACTTTTATAACCGCCGTACTTTGTCCACTAGAGTGGATGAAAATTATTCAGTTCCCCGAGTGGTTGTCAAAGTGGTAAAGTCGAACGTTGTTCCAATTAAAGTAAAAATTTTAAAATGCAATAACTCTATTAATTTGTTAGGTACACGCGCCTCTTTAGAGAGAATTTTGTAATATGTAGAGACACTTTGGGAGATGGAAGCCATCAATATGTAGTAAAGTAGACAGACGAGACCTAATGTTGAAACCCACGATTCCCCCTGTATTTTTCCCATTACAAGTCTCAGAACTTAACGTGACCATAGATAGGCTTGGTGACAAAAAAAGCTCTTTAGAATATCTTGTTATATATGTATTTTTGTAAAAATTAAATATTAACTAAATACATTTTAAAGTCATTATTTTAACATCAACATGTTTTATATTTTTTCAGTGAATTAAAGGAGAGCGTGTTCACCAAGCTGGACTTGGTGGATTACTTCAGCTTGGCCGACAACTCACTCGCGGAGATGCCTCGACATGTGCTCAGACATCTGCCGCACATCAAGACTTTGGATCTGTGCAGGAATAAGATAACTAAGCTATCTGTGGAGGATTTTAAAGTGAGGCTTATTTATTTTTAAAAATAAATATACGTTAAAATTTAAAAAGTTATACACATAAAAGCACAATTTTCGTTTGAATTTTTTTCAATATAATTATACTAATTATTGAAAGACCAAAATTAGAAAACAATCAGTATTTTTCCCTCTCATAAATTAATTTATAAGAAATTATTTTCATAACATCAGACTTCAGTTGAATAAACAAGACACACATGTGCTTTTATTATGTTTCAAATTTTCCATCGTTAGCGATTCATTAATGAACCTCCCACTACGGTACGGAGTACCTACGCACAATTTGTTTTTAAAAATAATTAGACAACCTTAACATTATTTTTACCTTCAATTTATTTTTCAGTTTTTTAATACTTTTTATGTGACATTACTATATTTAGTATGAGTAACGTAAAGACAATTCTCGAACTAATAATACTTTACAACTGATTTTATTCAATAGAATAATTATAAATTGTTAAAAAATCTCATAATCCTATTTTACCTCATAATCATTTATAATTGTAGAATATAAACAATTATAGAATTTATAATCGTAAAAATTTTACATCCATTCAGTTTTAATTTATTTAAAGTTAGATATATATCCCTTGATTTCTTTAAAGATTACTTATAACATATAAATGAACTTAAATGTCGTTCGCCGAGAACTGTCGTGGCGCAGAGGCGTAAGCATCCTGTAAACGCGACGCTTTGTGGATTCAATTCCCACTCAGGGGAAGATGGATTTTCTATTTCCATTTTCTTCGCTCTGGAAACTAGGCAAAACGCGGCGTTGAGTTTCGTCACTCAACACGCAATGCCTTGAAAAAAGGCGAAAAACGGGGACGGAGAAAGCAGGGACTAAAAGACGGAGTGCCTTAACACTAGGTTCGTAAGGTTCCTGCAGTTCCTTCTGCCTACCCTGCCATGTGCGGGATAAAGCGTGAAGCTAAAAAAAATGTCGTTCCTATAATTGGTATTAATAAAGATGGATTCTCTTGAAGGATAATTTGAAACAGAAAAAAATTACATATTATTCACGTTAATTTATATAATTATAGTTTGTAAATAAACTAGCATAATGATGATATCATAGAATTAATTGAATATATATAAATAAATATAGAAATATTTTAAAAAAGTTCTCAATTGCCAAGCAATTTACAAATATAAATTGCTTTGGTAAATTTTTGGACAAGTTAAGTATTTTTTTATATATTCAAGACCAATATATCATAAAATATATTTTTTTATTTGCCTTTTAATACCTACTCATAGATTTAGCTTTTATTGTATGTGTGTATATTTAACGTATATTTAGCCTTATTTATAGCAAATGACTGCTATATAAAAAGTATACTCGAGAATTTTTCATATCATACATCATATATGAAAAGCAGTCATTTAATAGAAATTAACAAGCTTAATAACAGTACTTAGAAAGTTAAAAGAAACATTGTAATGTTAAAAAAAAATAAAACAATAATTTTTGGAGTCGTACTAAACATACGTACAACGGTCGCTTGTGGGTGATGAGTAACGAATTTTTTTAATACTAAATGAATGAATAGCGTCTTTGTACGCACTAGTCGAACGACCATTTTATTTGAATAATATGATAAATAGATACATTTATGGCAGTGCGCAGTTTGTGGGTTCAATTCCCACTCGGGGAAGATGGAATTCTTATTTTCTTCGCTCTGGCAATTATATAAAATCGCAACGTTGAGTTCCACTATTAAATACTCATTGCCTCAAAAAAGCGGAAAGCAGGGAACGGAGTGATTTTACTAGGCTCCATCAGTTCCCGTGGCTCCCTTTTCCCTTAATATCTTTCTATCTACTGATGTACTATAAGGATATTGTGGGTCACGATTTCCTGAACTTAACCCTCGTTTTTTTTTATTTAGCCAAAAAAATTGACAAACACTCCGTAGAAGTCTTTACGTACTTCATTTCCTAATAAAATTCTGAATAAACTACCAAAATGTAAAATTAAAAAATCCTGTATATTATTAATTCTTTTCATTATAGGATATCCAAGAAGTAGAGCACTTAGTGGTGGCGGATAATCAAATTTCTAAAATAGAACAACACGCTATACCAAAAGCTTTAAGACATGTACATTTAGGAATTAATAACTTGAACTCTTTAAACGGGGCTCTTCGTGACTTAGATGACTTAGAATGGATTTTCATAAATGCCAATCATTTAAAATCTATAGAAAATGAATTACCAGTGGTAAGATATTAATTTTACAATAAACAAGAAAACGCAAAACTTAAAATGGAAGTAACCGAAATATATATATTTTTTTGTAGAAAGCGAAAAAGATTGTGCTGATACATGCTGCACATAATGAGCTGCAAAGTTTGCCAAAAGATCTCAGGCAAATGCCTTCATTAGAATCTTTATACTTCTACGATAACAGCATAAAATCACTTGATGGCGCCTTGCAGAAATCTAAGAGACTGATGAGAATTGGTCTTTCGTTTAATAAAATAGAAACCGTAAGTTGTGTTATACGTTTTAAAATATTAATATTTAATAATAATTACTAAAATAACACTTATTATAATATTTTAGCTGGCGGAAGACGAATTTGCTGAAGCAGATATCCTAGCGGACTTAGACATAGCGTACAATCAACTAAGATCTCTAAATGGTTCCTTAAGAAGTCTGAAATCATTACGTTACTTGAATTTAACTCATAATTGCTTAACAGAATTTTCTTTGCAAGAAATCAAAGGACTTAAAAGATTATCTGTTATAGATCTATCTCACAACAAAATTAGTCGCATTACGGGGAACATAGAGGTATTTTTTTTTAAGTTTTCTTCAGTTAAATAATTCTATGTTGAAAATAGGCAAGATAATAAATAATTTTTATATTGCAGAACTTAGTTGATGTGGAGACGCGAGTATTGGAGTTACGTTTGGATCATAATCACATAATGAGCTTAGGAGGTGCCCTGATAGGTGTACATGGTCTTTTACGACTTAACTTAAGTCACAACCAAATACAGCAAATTTTGCCAGAAGACCTTATAGGATTAGAAGACCTCAGACTTCTCGACGTCTCACACAACCATATCTCATCTTTAGAAGAAACTTCGAAGGTTTGTTAACAATATTGGGTAACTATTTATATTATTTTGCTCGCGAGCTATTGCGAATTTCTACTACACTAAGACTAAAGTGATTAAGCTGTACAATTATAAATGACAAGGTACACAACATTTACTTATAAAGGAAATTTTTATTTCTTGCAGACGTTTTTGCCGTCTCTAGAAGACCTTATCGCCCACCATAACAATATTACTCTTTTGGATAAAGATTTCCATGGATTGCCATCATTGTGTTTTGCGGACTTATCTTATAATAGAATTCAATCAATGAATTACGAGGTTGTTTCGAAATCGAGATGTACAATTAACGGCGTACCCAGCATATTGAAGATTAATCTTCAAGGTTGGTGAAGTCCGTCATTGCTGTTAGCTAATTGTTCTCTATCCCATATACTAAAACATGACTTATTCATAAGAAATTTTGTTGCATGTTGTATAAATTTTGCAGCGTTCCTGCGAATGTCCCTATTTACGTAATGAATTGCAAATGCGAATTTATTTGAAAATCATCTTTTTATAATTTCAGGATACTTTACTATATAATATGTTTGCTTTTATGTCTTTTATTTTTATTTCACTTTTACCAAATAAATCTTTTGCAGTGATATATAATTTTAGTACCTAGTATGCTTCATTTCTAGTTTCTCATTACAGATAATCCGGTATTGTGCGACGAACGCCTATACGAATTGTTGGCGATAATAGAGAGTTTGAACGCACGAGTGACTGGCTCTTCCACTTGCGTGGCGCCACAGACCGCGGCGCCCGTTTTGATGAGGGCGCTTAACGATATCGTACCTGACAGCCCCGTGATAGTCGTAACTCATATGAGTACGGGCGTGAGGGTGCTGGAAGGGAGGGAGATACAGCCGTCACAGCTAGCGTACCAGCGAGTTGGTGCCTTGATTGGGCATGTGCTGCCTGAGCACGAAGGCGGCTTGCCCGTGCTAGTGGAACCACCGGTCACGCTGCCCCCAACCAGCTCCAACGTAGTCGTCAAGTGGCCAGACACTAGAAGGGAGAAGTCCCACCCCCTCGCAGACCACCTCCGCCTACGCGACCTCAACACGTCGCCGCAATGAATGCGTCCAGCACCGGCGCACATCGATGCCATCGAAAAGAGTGCTTCGCCTTAGATAATAGCTGCCTGATTTACCGGGACAGTTTCTTATACGATTGGATGCACGGAATATTCTCATTTCAAACCTTCGCGCTGTACATAGGGGTAGATTTCCGTTGTGTTCGTTATCTGCACGTACTGCACTTGTAGCCTGGAGCACATCTAGAAAGTGTTGATGTAATTGTTTCTTATCTATGACAGTTGAGTGGTTGTGTATTGGGCGTAGTTTTCAATTCTTCAATGATAATTGGTTAAAGTAGATTGGCGTTCCGATATCTTTCTTAGTATCTAGCAAAGTGTCGCACTCTTGGACTATACTAATAACAAAATAAATGTATAAACTATGAATTGTACCTAAAATAATTTATGTAACTTTATATTATTATTAATTTTAGTCATAATAGATATTAGAGTAATTTATATTGGCAATTAACATAAATTAGGAAAAATCTATTTACCTGATTGTAATTAATGTTTTACTTCTGGCTGTACTAACTAATAAAGAGAAATCTGTTAACAATATTATTATTTTTAGAAATGGTTACTTTTAACGACTGTGCTTTAATCTTTCTTTTTTTTTATTATATCTAACTTAGTTTCCCGTACATATCTTCCGACGGTCGATATATTTGTAGTGAATTAATATCTGTATGAAGATAAAATAACGATTGTAGTTGATGTTTGAAATAAATAATATATTATAAAATATGTCATTATCATTGCGTGTAATCTCCCAATATTTAATATTTACAAGATGATGCTTAATATTTTACGATTTAGATACTTAATTATTTATTTAAAAAAAAAAAAAAATTCAACTAAATACCCAAAAGCTTGATACCTTTAAATACTTAGCACGCAAGTCAAAGAATAATTTTACATACAATTACTCATCTTGAATAATTATGAACGAAAATGATATTTATTAATTGATATAAATTACTATCATATATTCATTTGTTACGTACGTATACTAAGTGGTAAAAGGAAATCAATACGAATAATATATTTATAGAAATTGATATATTTATATAAATGTATATATATATATATATATATATATATATATATATATATATATATATATATATATATATATATATATATATATATATATATATATATATATATATATATATATATATATATATATATATATATATATATATATATATATATATATATATATATAGAGCCCACGGAATTCTAAAATGAAAATGTCCAAAGTAATTAATTTATGAATACCAGGTGTGGAACATCAAGAAGTCTTTTTCTTTAGCATTAATTCTGCATGTGCATGAGTGAGATAGCACTATAAAAATGGGCGTGGAAAACATATTAGAGCGGTCTACGTATGGAAATCTAGTTTTTCAGTGCACTGGGGCGGGTAAAGGGGTGGTTCCTACGGTTTTCCAATATGGCAAGAAGCTGTTGCAGTCTAAATAAAAAGATTGTCTATGCTTATTTTGACAGTTGGTAGCAAAATTGAAATATTTAAATATTTTAAAATATTTTAAATACGTCATAATAATACATATGTACATAGTTTTACTGAAACTAACTAATTATCAAATATTTATGTTATCAAATATTTTTAATACAAGAATTAACCCGCCGTTTGTCGCAAGTGGGTACACTCCGGCAAAATATTCAATATCAAATGATATTTTTTTAAACTAAAGTGAAATGTTGTACATATATAAAGAAACCTAAAACATCATTCAGGTGGGCAAATTCGCGAGCAGGCCAATAAAAGTTTATTTTAATTGAAGAGATTTTAGTAAGTTAATAATTCATTTTAAAATATATTTTTAATTTGATTTTTTGTATGATTAATAAATTAATTTACTATAGGAGCGGATATTAGAGGAGAGGATATAATAAATTTAACACTCACAATAAATTATTAATTAGCAACTTGATTAGCAATAATTATTAATTAGCAACAGAAAATAATACTCTTATAATTGACAAACTATATATATGAATATATATAATCTGTTGGCTTAAAACGCTAGAATCCACGTCGGTCTATCATACAGAAATGTCGACCATTGTCGATGCTCTGTGCGACTGCGATACAATATTTCTCCAAAGCAGGTCAGGTGTAGGTACTAGGTAGTGAATTTGCCATTTTAACGCGAGATCTCTTCCTGTTTACACATCAAAATAAACAGTGTACAGTGAAGCGGTGATAACAATACTAAGTGAGATCTTTTTCTTTGGATTTTTATTATACTAAGCAATTTTTAATATGACTTAGAAAATTCCACTGAACTACTTCACGATGACTTCCGAACGTGAAGTCTTTTCTGTCTACGACAGTACACCAGAATCACTTCTCAACCTGTGCATGGACTATATTGTGGCTAATTTGAACATTATTACAAAACTAGACACTTCGAGCCGGTGGCGTAAATTAAAAGATGATATTATATTACCTGTTGAGATCTGTGAAAAATTTCTACAAGCCTATCAAAAAAAGAACCGTGTCAATGATAACATTGCTAACTTGTTTCGTGACCGCTCCCGAACTCGCTTGCACGCTGTCAGGCTGCGTAATTCGCGCATTACAGATGAAGGCCTCAGATTTTTCATGGAACATAAACCCCATGAAGTGGAACTAGTACAATGTGAGTATCTTTCACAAGCTTCCATTGATATTATCAACAACAACAGTGAGAACCTTGTCTCCTTAAAATTCGGACCACTGACATATGTGTTCTCTCAAGAACCACAGGACAACCTCTTCCGTCCCCGCCGATATGTAATTGACGCTCCAAAACTACGTCGATTGACTATACATTGCCGAGGCATGGCAATATTTCCTCTTCTGCTTCTAAAGCCACTTCAACTACATCAGCTGACACACTTAGATCTTTCGGAATATCAAGCAAATACAACTTGGGCACTACATGAGTTGAAAAACCTAAAATCATTGATACTTCACAGTGTATTATGGTCAAAAGAAATAATTGATTGGATTTCAACTTTAAATACTTTGCGGCATCTGGACATATCACAATCTAATGAAAGACAAGGCAAATACTTCAATCCAAATGAAGTTCTAGCAAAACTTGTGACTAATTTACCATTGCTAGAATCACTGGATATATCTGGCACAAATCTGGCTGGGACAGGTTCGGCAGTGCCGGCATTGACTAGTGGGCCTTCTGATGGAACTGAGGTGCATGTCAGATGTGATATTCCAGGACTGGTAAGCCGAGTAAATAGACCCCTTGAGTTCCTTGGCCTTTATGGAACTCATCATGGGGCTTGCACTAGACATGATATTCCAGCTAAAATTGTAAGTATATATGTTAATATTTCTTTCTATTATTTAAAATATAAATAATATCAATAATATTGATTTTGTTATCTGTACAGCAGAAATATTAAAACTTCTATTTCAATTACAATTAGATAACTGGGGATGCTAATGAAGAACAAATTCTAACGGCTGGTGTTGCATACATGGAACGTCCTGCCATGCTTACACGGGTGCTGAATGACCTGTATTATATGTTCCGTAGCACTGAAAGATATAATTCTTATGTAGGCCGAGCTCTAACTGTTGTTCTGGATGCAATGGAGCAACATGTTTCAGAGAAAAATATACAGATATCTGGCAGGTAGGTTAATTAATATGTATTTTACTTAATTTAAAAACTACAGTTAAATAATTTCTTTAAAGTGTAATGGAATATTTTGACAATTGAAGACATGAGTGGTTGAAGGGGATATGATACAATTAGAAAATGTGGAGATAATGGACTTTTTTTTTTTTAGCTTCATGCTTTATCCCGCACATGGCAAGGTAGACAGAGGGAACTGCAGGAACCATACGAACCTAGTGTTAAGACACTCCATTGCTTTAGTCCCTGTACTTGCTTTGCTTTAGTAAATATGTACATAACTATTTGCATCAAATTGTTGTTAATATAATGAACTACTAATATGAAATGGAAAAATAAGATAAAGCTATATGAATTAGTATTTATTAAATAAAATATGTACATAGCTCCTTCATTTAGCATAAATATCGGTTTTTACAAAAAATGTTACATAACCCCTTTATGCACTCATGTCTTCAATTGTGTTTATAATTATTTCAAGAAGACATAATATCATTGTGTACATAAAAATTTCTTTTCAAATATAAACTTAATAAAAGTTTTTATGAATAGTACCTATAATATTTAATATTTTTTGCCAGTGCCACACTATTTTACATAGTGAAAGACAAAGAAAAGCCACGCATTGGTATCACATTGAAGCGAAGAATAATCACAGCTTTACTTGATGGGATGGAGGCCCACCTTGGAGATGACACAATGATGAGAAATGGCTGTCTTACTCTGTGCCAGTTCAAAATACCTACAGATGTGGTAAGCATGTTAATTTTTTATGATTTTTTTAGGCTCGGAAGTCGAAGAAGTCAAAGAAGTTAGTCATTTTGTTATTTTCTTTAGGTACATGATCTTGACAGCAGCAAGTATAGTATTATAAATTAATGCTATATAATTTTATTAATTCTAATAATATTTAATGGTATAAACAATTTTGCTTAATGTCTAAAATGGTAAGATTCCATATTTGTATAAATAAGCAATAGTGCATAAAATTTTAATATTACATTATTGCAACTCTTATTTGTGGAATTATTCAAAATATATACTTCATTGATTTGTTTAACATCCAAAACTAGCAGAGGGAATCCTCTACTTAACAGCTGAAAAAAAAAATACTTATAATAATATTAGAAAGCTTATTTGAAAGATTGTTTTGTTAAATATGTTAATCACAGGAAATCCTAGTTCAAATTTAAAGTTTAGTTTGGTGTTTTATAGTATATTTGTCAAGGAAGACATATAATATTACATCACTTCTTCTTCTTCTTCTCTTTACTAATGGCGTTTCGAGCGTGCCAGTTGAGCACAATTAACTTCGCCAATGTCACAATATTACATCACTGTAATCATTAATATGTTAGCCACTGCACTTGAGCTCACATTTATTTGGGTATATAAAATCGTACCATATCCATCTTTTATTTCGATTTATCACAGGACTAATGATGAAGCTGCAGGTAAAAACTAATTATAGATATATATTAATATTTTCAAAGTTGATATAGGTTATTTTAAGTGGCGTCGTCTATAGCAATATCGCCGAAGGGACTTATGTTAGTATTGGCATCAATATCACATCCAAATAAAGCTGACCCAATTCGTAGATAGAATCTATTTGTCAGTTAAACACAGAAGTCAAATACCAAGAATGGATATAAATTAAACGTATGTTTCTAAGATTTTTAAACGTTAGTTTTCTTGTTTAAACAAGAAAATTAACGTTTAAAAATCTATCTAATGTCACTTCCGGATCATATAAGCCATGGCTACTCTCTGTATTTTCTAACAAAAATATATATAAATATACGAACAAAATATATTATTTAATTTATTAGAAATACATATATATTATTTCATTTATTAGAAAATTAGGCTTGTGTTTTACAACAGTTGTACTGTAGTTGGAAGAAGAAACCTGACTAACATCGAATCCGAAATTGCCAAGTGTCGGGCAATACTTTAACTTAAGCTTCAGTACCTATTTTTAACACGCTTTTATTTGCTTCACTTGTATGTAGGTATCTGCGTAACTCTCCTTGGACTAAGGGTTATATAGGCTGTCAGTTTATCCTACCATTGTATGAGTCTCTTTAGCCTACCTATCTAAGGCGCGGGTCTGTGATGACGCCAGATTACCCGGTCGCGTGTTCGAATCCCGTCTGCACTAGTGAAAAAATTATTATTATTTAGTTTATCAAGTAAAATGGTAGTATAGTAATATGGGGCAAGACACTCTGTTTTACACATTCTCTATCTCGAATATTGGGTGCTGCGTGTTAAGTATATATACAGTCCAACGTATTTTGGCAGAGTTTACATTAATTTTATAAATTCAATATTGCTTTCTTTTCTTCTTAAACTATTACTTTAACTAAAACATGTATCTTATAATTGGTCTTCTAATAATTCCATATTGTAATAAGATATTACTTTTATTAAATAAATAAAGATTAAGATGTGCGGTTAAATTGTAGTTTTGTGTAGTGACAAATTGAGGTCGAAGCGGTTACCGAGACATCAGAACAAAGTCTGCGGTGGTTAAATAATATTTTAATTTAGAAGTTGTATTAGATGACGTTATATTATGTGACAATAAGTTTTGTGTCAGAGTGTCTTAACCACTAGGTTAACTTAACTTTGAATTATTTCTATACGAATTAAACACGTCTTAACACTAGTTTCCTATGGTTTCTGCAGTTCCCTCTGCCTACCCCACCATGCGCGGGATAATACTAGAAGCTAATAAAAAAAATAATTTCTAAATTATTTATATACGAATTAAACACAATTCGCACATTTTAATTAATAAACAGTAGCAGATTAAAAGGGACGCCTAATAGTTTGCAATCAAGAGTTATTGACATAGACAGCCATCCCGTCATCCCTCAATACGCTCCAGTGGCCATGGACCGTATTTAAAATAATTGACTAATGAAGCTTGAAAAGAGCTCCAAAATCATTGAAATGTATACATATTTAAATTAAATCCGCTGTAACATTAAATGTTTTAATATTACTTGATGATGTATTAAGTACACCGTAATGGTGGATCCATTATTATTATTATTGTTATGTACTTTAATCCGGATTGGATATTGATATTAATTAGGTAATTGATATTTTATGAATTAATTGATATTACTTAATAATTTATATGCAATTACGATGGTAAATTTTAATGATGCGCGGATTTTTGAGTTTGCGTGGCTTGAAAATTCTTCTATAATAAATTTTCTCCAAAAGTCTTAAAGTCATTTATTTTGTTTTACTGAATTATTTATTTTATTTTAAATGTCGTGTTATATATACATATAAACTTTTTAAA
The DNA here is from genome assembly GCA_037178615.1 of Dione vanillae. Lineage (NCBI taxonomy): Eukaryota > Metazoa > Arthropoda > Insecta > Lepidoptera > Nymphalidae > Dione > Dione vanillae. Next base: position 409,760 of record JAZFAU010000013.1, read on the forward strand.
TTCGTATTTTAAACTATGAAGGGTAGATAATCCAACTTACTTACTTTACTTAGCTCAGTGATTTGGGCTACGCTTCAATACTGAATATGCTAATCATTTGTATATTATTTACTACTTGGATATATATATATATATATATATATATATATATATATATATATATATATATATATATATATATATATATATATATATATATATATATATATATATATATATATATATATATATATATATATATATATATATATATCAACGTTTTAATTATATAAACATATATAAAACTATAAAAACGCATAAACGCTGACAGATATATTTCTGTCATCATATATACACTAAGCTATGGAGCCATCGTGACGCAGCGGCACAGAGTCTAACTATAAACGCAATAATCGATTCCCACTCTGGGAGAATGAATTAATTTTTGCGTTGAGCCACTCAACCGGCCTGTTCGATGGTTACTTGGTTTAGAATATAAGTTAAAAATGTATATTAACATCTAATCATTTGAATCTTTTGATGCAATGTGCACGGTTGAATTTGGAAATTTATAGATATATCTTAGAAAAGCCATTATGCTAATGTTCGTTTTACACAAAATTAGTGGATACTACTCCACATTTAATTTCGTTATTATATGATAAGTTGTAAGTATTCATTAAATCAGTGTTCATGTAGTGAATAAACCCTAATTGGGACGATAGTTAAATGTGTAAAAAGTATTATTTTTTTGTAAAAAAAAAACCAAAGGCTCTCACGAAATTGGCATAAACATTGTATAACGACAATTAATGTCACGCAAACTTCAACAGGAATTCTAACACTAATAGAATTATTATTAAGTAATTAACTATTATAAAATCCCTTCCCCTAAGAAATTTATATAGATTATCTATGTTTTTAAAATTAATAAACAAATATTTAAAATTGTAACCTGAAATATTTTTTAAATTAAATTAAATATTAATTCAAATAAATATATAGTTAAAATTATCAGTAAATAGTTATAAAAAAATATAATATCGGTCAAGTGCGAGCTGAATTCGCGAGTTGAGAGTTCCGTTATCATTTTTTTTATGCACGAAAAGCTTACAATTATACTATAAAGTGATCATTAGTTATATTTTTTTTATTTTTGGAGGAACATCAAAAAACCTGATTGAATTATAAACTTTTCATTCATATTATGAAAACATAGGATTGTGTTCATATACATACATATATTGATCGGAACTGAATGACTCAAATGACTGAACTGCAGTGCAAGATTTTTTAACTAGATTAATAATTGATAGATAGCTAACCGCTTATAATTAATATAATAATAAGCTATATATATTTACAAATACATATATATTATTTTTTTTTATTTTCACTCTTTATCTCGCACATAGCAGGGTACGCAGAGGGAACCGCAGGAACCGTGGGAACCCAGTGTTAAGACACTTCTTTGTCCGCCTTCTTTTCGAGGCATTACGTGTTGAGTGGCGGAACTCAACTGCGCTTTGCCTAGTTGCCAGAGCGAAGAAAATGGAAAGGAAAAATACCATCTTCCTCAAAATAATATATAATAATATATATTATTATATTTTTAGCTTACTCTTTATATATATAATAATAAACGTTATTTTTACTTACGATAATTGTATCTTGACTGACAGACATAATTTTAACGGTAGGGGAACTATTGAACATTAATATTTAATATAGTGCCGCTGCTATGCTAGTCGGTGACGTCTTTTATAATATAAACTTTTTATCCGAAAGGTAACAAAATACGTGTTTGAAAATTTTACTTAGAGATTGTATTTCATGAAGTAATTTTAACCAAACACTATTACTTATATTTTAAATATAAATATTTATAAAAGAAAACTTGAAGATAATTTGCTCAGGTATTGTTATTTGTTTTTTATGTAGTCTACATAGTTAAGGGCGAGTTAAAGACAACCTAGACGAGATTCAAGAGTGAGATTTAGAAATATTCTAAAATTATTAATTATCGATTAGGAGATCGATATTTCCCGCTATTTCTGTATGCTTTTTATATTTAATAATAGCCCTTTATATTAAATATAAAAAGCATACCGAAATAGCGGGAAATTATATTACAAAAATATTTTAATGTATTTCAAAACCTTTCAACCGCCTCTAGTAAATGTTACTTTCCAAGTATAAGTAAGTTTTTGTGGCAATCAGATCATTTATATACATATTAATAATTTATTTCCAGTTGTTCGAATACGAACGAGTCGTTCAGATCCTTTTGAACGGTGTGGCTGATGTGAACCAAGAAGGCTTCGTGCAGCGCATCGCCATCTATCTGCTTAATTCCCTGGCTTGCCAGGTGGATGGCAAGCAAAAACGTTTCCTTGGCAACAATGGTGCTATAGGGGTAAGGAAATGTTTTTTTTGTAATTAATTGTTAGTATCTCTTTCTTTAGGAATGTACCAAGGATGGAGTGACAGTGGTCGATTCTCTGTATTGCGTTAATATTTTTTATTATATATATTCACTCTTTATCCTGTACATGGCATGTACGTATCTATCTTTTTGTTAAATCCAACTTGCAATTTTTACTTGTAAGTTCAGATGCTGCAACTGTGAATTGATGGTCGCGAGTTTTCAAATAATAAACTGACACTTCCAGGTCACCTGAATACTTTTATTTATTTATTATAATTATGCCGTAAGGATAGGGGCTAAGGGTCGACATTTTAAATATTTAATCAGCAAGTTGACGTATGAACGTCGTGTCTATTATTTAGTATTAGATACGGTTAACCACGACGCCATTTGATGCCAGCGAATTGAATACACATACAAAAAGCAGCGTGGCAATGCGATTTTATATATACATATATGTATATATATATATATATATATATATATATATATATATATATATATATATATATATATATATATATATATATATATATATATATATATATATATATATATATATATATATATATATATATATATATATATATATATATATATATATATATATATATATATATATATATATATATATATATATATATATATATATTAGTTTGAAACTGTTATATTCATTGATGACATTATTTGACTAACTAAAGATAGGTGTTTGTGACAATTTTTAGATATAATAAATAATAAGATATAAATCTGTGGAGGGAGTTGCTGGCTCTCACTCTACTCTCTTACCATATATATAGTTATTTCTCCGAGTAGCTTTACGCATCTACAACAAAAAAAACGCAATTCCATACGGCTTTTTTATTTTGTATATTATTATATTGTCTTTGGACTTGTAACTTAGTCTTTATCATATTTGATTATTATACTTTTGCGAAAATTTTTCTTTGTATACAAAATAGGTACAAAATAGACAAAATAGGTGCAGTTTAACATGAAAGAATTTTATTATACTTCATATGAGGAGTATTATATGCATCGGAACATTACAATGTACTTAATAATTTTAATTTGTTTAATTTTTTACCTTTTAGACATCTTGCTTAAGCGAATTATTGATTTTTCTTACAGACATTTTGGGTTCGAATCAATCTCAAATCGAGAATTGCTGTGCGTTAGCGTTATCCAAAGATATGATTTAATTGTTTCTATTACCACATTCATAGGGTTACAACACTGCGTTCTCCATACTAGATATCTCTTGTACTCTTGTCAAAGTATCTTTTTATTAAGAGGACGAAAATTATTCATTCCCCCAACAATTGAACCTACAATCCTCTTACATACTGTGAGGCATTCTGCCGCTTAAGTACTACGACAACCTATAAAAAATATATAGCGGGGATGGAGAAAGCAGGGACTAAGCAACGAAGTGTCTTAACAATAAGTTCATATAGTTCCTGCAGTTCCCTCTGCCTACCCTGCAATGTGCGGGATAAAGCGTGAAGCTTTAAAAAAAATCAGATTCTTAAATAATTTCTAATGCTTACCTAACAAATACTCGTAAACCATCGATTTGTAACATGTTTACTTCACTTAGCCCTCTGACTGTCTTCGATCCTTGATCAACGTCTTTCAATATGATTTAATTTTATTGACGTTTATTATTTGATAAGCTATGCCTATATATACGTTATAATAATATTATGCCTTATGTTCATTGCTAGCGACTGTATATATATATATATATATATATATATATATATATATATATATATATATATATATATATATATATATATATATATATATATATATATATATATATATATATATATATATATATATATATATATATATATATATATATATATATATATATATATATATATATATATATATATATATATATATATATATATATATATATATATATATATATATATATATATATATATATATATATATATATATATATATATATATATATATATATATATATATATATATATATATATATATATATATATATATTGTAATTTTGCTGCAATAATGTTAAATCAACTTACAGAAAATATTTAATATAATCTGTCATAGGATAATGTTGTCGTAGAAAATTTCTACTATGCTTTCAAAAGTGAAGTTTATAAAGTTCCGGTATGACAATGACATGGCTTAGTGGCTGTTATCGCTCTATACCATGTGCACAGATTTTCGATTTTATAATTTAAGCCGATCAAGTAGCAGACGTTGTAAAGTCAGCTTACCGATTCGTCAATTTTTGAATTTTAGTATCGCATATTTATATTCATATTTTTGAAAATGCTACGTGGTTATATATATGGCAATAATCTAATGGTTAATTAAGTAACTATAATTTACAAGTCAAGATGTCAATAAATTATTAATATTAATATAATTAATGGTTGTTTTCAAACTTTTGTACTGCTCCAAATATATATACATATTGACATTTTCCAAACAACTATAGGGCAGAGAAAATAAAATTAGGGTAAGGTTCTAGTTCAAATCCTTATTGAAATATTAAACCAAAAAATTAATACAATTAAGTGCAAAAATAATGTGTGCCAAACGCGTAGTGTTATTTTTTAACGCTTAAGAACCTCTCACTATTTAATAATACTACTATATTGAGCAATTACACAAATATTTTTTTACTCCAAATCCACCGTTTTTGTAAATCATTGGTTCGACCGTAAAAGTGACATTAAGCCTACACTATAGGTACTATGAGGTAGGTATTGATACAATTATTGTTTTAAATATTAAAAAAAATCGCAAAACTTAAACATTAACATATTTTATTTCTATTTCCAATATTAAACGCTTGTGTACATTTTTCTATAAACAAATATAATAAAAATGATTGAAATAGTAACACTGTAGCAATTTTTTCATCGTTGCTATGCGTCCTCATAGCACGCAGAAATCTTTAAAATTACGTAAGGGCTTCCTACAATATGTATGTTCTAACTTCTTACGACAATTCAACAAGAGCGTGCTATACGTTACGAAAATCCACTTTACAATGTCTTAATATATTGTGACAGTAAATTACAGATTTTTTAATAATTTCAACAATATTAATGTTACCTATTAATAATATTACATTGTTTTATTTGTTATTATTTTGTTGTAGGCTTTTTATGAATCCTTCGTCGAGTATTATCACTGATTCTTGCTTTTTATAGCTTTCTATCATATCGACTTCAATTAGCTGACTTCGCGTATAATCCGAAGAGATCATATGTCCACAATATTTTTTTTTTATTTATTTCTGTCGTATATTTGTTTCCCCACTTCTTCAATACAACGAAAGCAACATTAATTCTATTACTGGCCGCAATACTTAACATAGTTACAATTTATTAGTTCTATTTTCTTTACATTTATACCGATCTTGAATCCTGTCTTTTGAATTTCTTCATCGTCTCGAAGTATCAGAATCTTTGTCATACTCACATACAGTCTTGGACCATTAATTTTACATCCATTTAGTTACCACCATTTTAGTGACCAATGCCTGTCACTTATATTTCAATGACACAATAAAGGTAAATAATCTGTGGTCGTAATTGAAAAAGTGTTTCAATTACGACCACAGATTTTTGCCTTCAAGTCACTTTGATTCACCTTGTTTAGCTTTCCACATGTAAAGTGAACAACTAAAGTAATATGGCAACCTTGTTTAATACTCCATTGGATGGCAAATCTAGATGCCACACCTACTTTACTTTATAATTTATTAATACCTAGAGTACTACAGTAATAGGATGTTTTATTTTCAATTTATGTATATGTATATCGTATATGTGCATGTATGTATATATATGTTTATAAGCATATATTTATTTTCTTAATATATGTTTCATGTATTTTTAAGTATATGTTTTAATTTCAATGCACCAGCCGTTCTAACACAACTCTAAGGTCCAAAGGTTGCCTGGAAGAGATCGCTTTAAGCGATAAGGTCCCCTAATTGTACTTTTATAAATTTTTGTTTTAGTTCTAATGTTATGATTTTACATTTGAGCAATAAAGATTTTTTCTAATTTTCTATTTTTTCTGCTCCTACTCTACTATATAGGTCGAGCTAAAGTCTGGATTAGTGACATTGTTATGACGTAGTACCTAGTAATAGTTGAAACTAATAGCTTTATCCAAATTTTTGTGATACACAGTTAAAAATGCTTAGCGATCATTCGTAAAAAATGTTCTGAGCCATGCATCCCATTCCTAGTCTTAAAGTTTTCATAAACTCACAAAAGCACTTTGGATTTTTTATTTAATAACTTTTATTCTTACCACTTAAATTAATCTTAATGATACTTCTATAGTTTTAATAATTTGCAATATAACTTCATTCTTTTGTCGCTACTTCAGTCGTAAAGTCCTAAGATTGTATTAGTTTACTTCAAAACATTTTAATTTCCTGTTATACACAAATTATCAATGCTGGTCTCTGAACACCTCTTGTCGAGTTAATGAAGCCGAGAGTACCATGCCAGTGTCAAATGTTAACAAACTCAAAATAAAATCAATCAAACGTTTAAGTGTTTCAAACAATGTAGGTAAGGACCTATGTCTTTAATAAAAAATATAAATCAATATCTGTATTGCGGAAGACGCCTAACATTATTTATTAGGTCATACGTAGGTTTACATAGATTTTTAAATGTGACCTTAAAAAACAATTTAACGCAACCAAATGCGGTAGTATTTTTATGTGGCGTCTATTTGTAAATATAATACGAATGAAAGCAAAACGCTGTTCGTTTGTGGAATATATATATAAAAAAAATGAATAAGAATATTTATGAACCCAAAACAATGTTTATTTGTCGGTGCTTGTGTGCTTTTATCCCTAGCGGGTTAGTCAGAGAGAACGGAGTACCAAACGCAGCCTCTGCATGTCTCTTCTACCACATCCACAGTTATTAACGTCTTACATGTTCTCCCCGGAGTCTTCATCCTTTTTACTTGATCTCCCTCCAGTATCTTCGATATTGTATTGTCGAAAGTAACTGCTTAACCGATTTAAATCTTGATTTAACTATTATGGTAAACATCACTTAATACTGAAAATTGTTATTATTTCAATTGCTTCATTAATAAATTAGTGATGTAAATTATTGTACGATAAAACTTTAAATTTACTTTTACTTCACTATTATTACTTTTCATATAAGAATATTGCATCTTTAATATAGTTAATATTTTTTTTGAGCAAAACACTCACATAATGTAACAATTGTGTATAAATAATTGTGAACATTATTATAATGTTCAATTAGATATTTTTTATTTAAACAAATGAAAACCCTCACAAAATTTTAATATTTCGTATATGTTCATTGATTGTTAACTAAATATTATATTCGAAACGATGATTGTGGATTCGAGTCTCACTTAGGGGAATCAGTTGTTTTCATTTCCCCGCTTTAGTAGAACAATGTGTCTCGAGGTCATACCGATTTGTAGGCTGTGAAGCTGAAAAAATATATTTACAAATTTTATATATTTCTGACTGGGCAGAGGCGCAGTATGCCTGTAAACACGTTGGTTTGTGGGTTCGATTTCCACTCGGGGATGATGGATTTTTCATTTCCCTTTTTCTTCGTTCTGGTAACTAGGTAAAGTGCTACATTGAGTTCCGCGTACTTACCACTAGGTTGTTGCGGCTCCCTCTGCCTACCCTGCATTAATGAAGCGTGAAGATATAAATACAAAAATTAAAATATAGAATATAGGCTAGAATATATTATATTTGTCTTCGTGAACTGATTTGGAAGTATATTTGTAGTATCAGACCACTAAGTGGATAGTGACCTAATTTTAAGTAGTTCATGAACTTTAGCTTCATCATGCTATCATTGTAACGCACAGTTAATTTTATAATGTAGTAAAAACGGTAACCTTAATATAAATTATAACTTTTTTACATCTATTTTTTGAACACGCTGATTTCTGTGGCTGTAGCGAATTGTAGATGGATATAAAAATTTTTATTCCATCCATGAGATAATTATTTTATATAGTGGAGAAAAACAAAGCTTGTTTACAAAAAAATAGTATGCAATGGCGGCCTTATCACTAAAAGTAATCTCTTACAGGTAACTTCAAATGCAAAAACACAAGCATAGATATTTTTCGTGCATAAAAAAAAGAAAAATTATAATATCATACAATAATAAACTGTAAGCGGGGACGGAGTAAGCAGGGACTAAGTAACGGAGTGTCTTAACACTAGGTTCGTATGGTTCCTGCAGTTCCCTCTGCCTACCCTGCCATGTGCGGGATAAAGCGTGAAGCTATAAAAAAAAATAGACTGTACTACTGACTGTAGTACAGTCATATATGTGTAAAAATAATGTTCTCTCAGTTTTCTTCCCAAAGATGTTAAATTTTATAAAAAAAACCTTCTAAGTGGGATATACAATTTGTTACAGAAAATGCTCAAGTTGATCTCGGACCGTCTGGACCGGCACATCTGCGACGACGTGCTCGAGGTCGCCTGGTCCACCATGTGGAACGTCACAGACGAGACGCCGCAGAACTGCCAACGGTTCCTAGACAATCGCGGCATGGAATTCTTTTTGGCTTGCCTTAAGGTGGGATGTTTGAGATTATAACTATGGCGGGAAAAGTTGACATTGCCCTTATTTTATCTTATATAGTACGGAAAATGGTAATGTAAGAAAACTACTTATAAAATATTAAGACGTAGCCAACACCACAGAAGTATTGGTTTAACATGTGTATAGAGAAATTTTTGAATTATGAATTTTGACCAACGGAATACTAAAACAATATTAAAATTTGTTATGTATATATATATATATATATATATATATATATATATATATATATATATATATATATATATATATATATATATATATATATATATATATATATATATATATATATATATATATATATATATACATATATATACATATATATATATATATACATATATATATATATATATATATATATATATATATATATATATATATATATATATATATATATATATATATATATATATATATATATATATATATATATATAACATAATTTATAGTAATAATTATGATGATAGCGGGTTGTACAGGCACAACACATTTTTCATGACTAAAATATACGTATTTCTGCATAGAATTATTGATTGCTAAATTCATAATTAAAATAGTTTGAAATAACTCTTAATAAATATTTTTTTATTAAGTTTAAGTTATTATATTAATTAAATTATTACATCTCATATTATTTAAAATATTAAGTTGAGTTGAGTTCCAACACACTCAACACGCAAAGCCTCGAAAAAGGCGGTGGGGAACGAAGTGTACATCTACATCTAGTCTACATTTACCTTATTAATACTAATTATAAGAAAAAATCTGCTTTGTACTTAAATAAATCATATAAAAAATTGAACTCAGCGGGATTTAAACCCGCAACTCTTGCAAACTTCAAATGAAGAACGCATCACTTAGGCTTTTTTCCTGTTCTAAGTGTGGATTAACATTTTAAAATAATCTATTTTAGAATAAAGATCTTTAAACCTAATAATCTATTTTTCGGAAATTTATATATTGAAAAAATAGGAAATCTTGCACATTTCCCCGGCATGCCTAGATGTTTATGTAACCGCCTTTTAGTACAGAATTATGTTTCTTGGCACTTACATAATATACATATATATTTCAAAATGTTATTTAAATTGCGCCATATTCATATCATACATGATATATTAAGCTAAATATTGAAAACATATACTTTTGCAGAACTTTCCCGACAAAGAGGAGCTGTTACGCAATATGATGGGCCTCCTGGGTAACGTGGCGGAAGTCGCCGAGCTACGCCCCAAACTGATGGACCAGTTGTTTCTCACCGTATTTTACGATCTACTCGACTCCTCTAGCGATGGGATTGAAGTATGTGTAATATATATTTTGGTATATTAGTAGTTATTATATATTTGGTGTAGATTTTTTGTAATGGATGACAGAAAGGTTATATTTTTTATCGTTTCCTTTACTTGGTTAAACAAAATAATCACGTAGCAAAAGACCATATCTGAATTTTGAAAGTCTTGTTTTAATAAGATCTAATAGAAATATTTTTTTATTTCAATAATGATTAAATGTACTTGAAAAAGCGTATAAACGAGAAATGATTATACAAATGGGAGAATATACAACGGAAGGCTTACAACGACATAGATAAAAATAAAATAAAGTTAATAAATTCACCACAAAATTTACAAACTAACATTGAAACTATATACAGAAATAATAACAACTTCTCAACTCACGTCCAATATTAATAATGAATTTCCAATCTTAAATTGGCATCAATCTTTGGTTGTTACATATTAAAGATATATAACCTAACCTAATATATCACATTCGACGAGGCATAGCAAAGCGAGCTTTATTGACCTAATATGTTGTTCTAACATTAAAATATATGAACATATTATATCTATATAAACATTATTTGCAAGCATTTTAAAAAAATATATTAAAAGATTATGATTGATTATTGACATCTGGCGTAACAGAGTAATCGTAAACGTAATGCAAAGCGTTAATTAAAGTCACGAAGTCGAATCGCCTCTTGGAAAAACAGAAATGCATACTACTTATAGACACATTATCTTTATGGGAATGGAAACAAGCTACAATAATATATTGATTAAATGTAAAGTTATTGTAATTTTATAATTATAATAAATAAGGACACCAAAACACAAAATAAAAATTAATGGCGTTAAAAATTAATTAATTTACACTTGTGTTGCAATATTGAACCCGCAACTCCCACAGGATTCCAAAAAACGTCCGCGAGTGTCCTACATTACAAGTGAAAGGACGTTTTGTCAAAAGTATATATTATCTAAACGATGATTTTGTAAATGATAACCTGCTTTACGAATAAATTACTTCTTCGAATCAATTTTGAAGATATCATTCGTCAGTAATGTATATAATGATAAATTTGCAAATGATCATGTTTAAAAAATGTCTCGCTAAGTGCCTTCCGACGGATCTTCTAAGGTCTGACCTTAGCTTTACTTAACATTACCTTAAGCGTACCTATGCTAAAGTAAAGCTTTTAAGATATTAATTACAAATACCTACTTTATATTATTTTAAATAAAATTTATTTATAATTAGTGCTAAGGGGCTAATTCTATATATCGTACAGTTACGTTTGTCTATTATAATTCAGTAATATACAACATGTATGTTTACAAACATTCAGTTTATACTAATTTATAATATATATGGAAAACAGTAGTGATCAAAGTTAATAAGTAAAAGAAAATCATCGAAACATATATTTCAAGTATATTTTGACATAGTTTCTATGTAATTGTATAACATGACTAAAATAACTAAATAACTATACTACAGGAAGAAGTAATTTATTCGTAAAGCAGGTTATCATTAACAAAATCATCGTTTAGATAATATATACTTTTGACAAAACGTCCTTTCACTTGTAATGTAGGACACTCACGGACGTTTTTTGCAAACCTGTGGGAGTTGCGGGTTCAATATTGCAACGTTTTTTTTAAAAATAATGACTTTAACACAAGTATAAATTAATTAATTTTTAACGCCATTAATTTTTATTTTGGTGTCCTTATTTATTATAATTATAAAATTACAATAACTTTACATTTAATCAATATATTATTGTAGCTTGTTACCATTCCCATAAAGATAATGTGTCTATAAGTAGTATGCATTTCTGTTTTTCCAAGAGGCGATTCGACTTCGTGACTTTAATTAACGCGTTGCATTACGTTTACGATTACTCTGTTACGCCAGATGTCAATAATCAATCATAATCCACAGATTGCAACTATGAAATGACTTTTTAATATTTTATCATCACCGACAGACATAAATTGAAGGCTTTTATAGTCTTTACTATCTAAAATTACCAACTTTTCACAATAGATTCCTAACTGTATTATTGGAATATAATATTACAATAAATCTTTCAAAAATTACCAGGTGAGCTACAACGCGGCAGGCGTACTAGCGCACATGGCCTCCGACGGGCCTGAGGCTTGGACGGTCGAAGAGCCGGCTAGGGATGCTGTGCTAGCTCGCATAGCGTCGGCCGTAGAGAGATGGGACCTCTCCGCCGAGAGGAATATCAACTATCGTTCCTTCGAACCCATACTGACCCTCCTACACGCGCACCACACACCGCAGTGCCAGCACTGGGCCGTATGGGCGTTGGCCAACTTAACTACTGTATACCGTGAGTTTATTTTTTTTTAAGTTTTATAATGGTTTTTCATTTCCTGCCTGATGAAAACTTTTTCCACAACTGTACTGTAATAACGTGCACTAAAGTATTTCTTTCAAATCGTAATAGTAATTCCTCGTTTTAGCCATACAAGCAATCAAATTTTTATATATAGTTTGTTTACTTATTATTTACAATTGTTTTAATTTCGAGGTTAATAGGTTGTGTATTTTATATTAAACCGTTTTCGTGTTTCAAATCTTACCAGTAAGTTTTCTTTTTGAATTTATTTAAATACAGTTAATCGTTCTACTATACAAGTTTTCACCACTATGCCAAGATAGTTGATGTTCTTCATACTTAAATTTGGAAGCCTACAACATAGTAGTGTGTGTAGATCAAAAGTAGTTTCTTTTTTAAATATATTGTCTATATATAAGTTGGAAACCACAGTTAATATAATGTTTTTTAAATATAAAAACCTATATATTATATGATATATTTGGTTAATTATATAACTATCATTTTATAACCACACTATGCGTATGACTGATACCAGCTGAGGATAATAATAGAGTTTAATCTCGCTGTCTTTCTCTTTTTTTCTCTATTTCTCTCTTTAAGTAAGATTTTTCTTTGAGCTTCGTGACTCGGAACACCACGGCCCATATCTCAAGATTAATAAAAAACGAAATGTTTAAAGTTAATATGAAATATATATGATGTCATTTAATCTATTCGAAGTTATTTATAGTCTCTTTAAACGTGTCACACAAGTTACGATGCGTAATTTTCCAATGTAAAATGTATGAAACAACGTTGGCGTTAATCCAGCACATTATGCGATTACGTAAATAATGATGATTTTGCAGTTGTATAGTAATTCAATGTACGTGCAAGGGATGTAGATTCGATATTCGTTGGAAATAACCGAAAAGTTCGATATTGACCAGTTTTAAATAATTTTTGATATAGTCTAAATAAAACTACCTATGTCGATTTATATTATAGATATATTACACTGGACTGTAATTAATAACGACGTATGAGTCATTCAAAAATCAATTTTCTTTTTGTTTTAAAGAGTTAAGATTTATTTATATATTAAATGTGGTCCCAAAAGTATATGTAACTGCTGGTACATATCACATACAATCCCTACACATATATAGAATTGTTATTTTTTTATTTAATTCATTAAGACAAAAAAGTTATTTGCATGATTTCCTCTTTCTTTAGTTATTTGTCTTATTTGGCACTTTTGTTACAAGACCGTATAATATTAGTACGTATTAAAATTCAAATTTTGCTATTTAAAACTAAAACTGTCGTGTTTCTTCAATATTTATTTAATCATTAAACCATTTTATATCATATAATATCATATTATATCATATTATATCATATTAAAAACATTGACAGCCGACAAATACTGCAACTTGGTAGAAGCAGAAGGTGGTCTGAAGCTTCTCCACGAGCTACTCCGACACCCTGGACCCTACCTGATGATTAAGGACTTAGCCTGGATAGTGATCAACAACTGCGCCAGGCACGCCCTAAGGGACATCTCAACACCCCCCGGATCTCCAGACAATTAACTAATGGAGTACTTTGAGGAGATCGATCCTCATATAAGGGAATAGCGGCGGTTGACCCAAAGATTTTATATACTTTGGTTTTCTTGCTTGGGCACAGCGTTTGTTGGTTTCTGTGCTCTGGTAGTCGCTTACCTGTGAAAACTGATCGGACAGCTGTGTGTTTTTTTTTTTTTTTTTTTTCTATCTATCACCAATCGTGTTTAGTGTTTAGTGATTAGTGATCAGTGATAGTGATAGTGTTTCTGATTGTACTTCAAGCTATCACGTAACAACGTGGCTCGGTGAGTTTTGCAGCTATTTGTTTTTAGTTTTTTTTTTTTGTATTTGTAATATACAAATACGAAAAATGTTGTACAGACCGGTATTGGAGATTCGTTCTTCTTTTTTTCTTTTCTTTTTAGTATTTAATTTATGTTTTTTTTAGTACTATATGTATATTTATTATTTATATATTGTCTGGATGTTATTGTGGGTTTTGAAGGCGTTGTAAAGGAATAATATTATTGTTTAATATGAGGAGAAATTGTTATATATTTAACACTCAAAAAGATTCACAAAGGTGGATTTGAAATAAAACATTTCACCTCAAAATATATTTTTTTAAATCCGGTAAGTATAGGTAATTTGGTTTCGATACCAAAAATATGCCTTTAAATACAATTTTTTTAGTTATCTTATTTGTGCAATAATAAACGTATTTAACAAATTTTTAAGTAATGATATTAAAAACGATTTTTTATCTGGCGTGTTTTTTTAATATTTTCTTTTAGCGCAATGTGTGTATTAACAATAGTGTTGAAGTTAATAATAATATATAAGTGTGTTATTTTAAATGTAACTATTCAGATTGTCTACATTAGTGTTTTAAAGATATAAAGGTAAAATATACAAAAACATTCTTATATATATATATATATATATATATATATATATATAT
>JAZFAU010000013.1:430000-603871 GCA_037178615.1 Dione vanillae
TTACATATATATTACAATGGTAATAAGTCAGTATATCACATTGGTAATATACTACCGCGGTAATCTACTTTGGTGTACAATTTTTTCTTATTGTATATTCACGTAAGGCACCTAAACGGTGACAGCTATTTGCGGGATCATGTCCATAAATATATTACGTAGGTAATATATTACCATGATAATATAACTTTCTCTACGAAGCTATTTTCTCATATTGCGACAGTAATATATCCAAAATGTTTAACTTCCAGATATATGTACATTAACAAGCACATTTAACCAACAGACTGCCAATTCATTTAACATATTACCATTATTACCATGGTAATATAACACAATGGTAATCAAAAAATTTATTGTATTTAAGGCATTCGGTGTTAGCTAGCACGGGCACGTATATTTCTTATGTTTTTTGCTGTATATGTTATTCGTTGAGTATGCAGGTGCGCATGAGGGCGTCGCACACAGCGTAAGGGTCACAGTTCGATGCCGGTCGGCGGTCCTCTAGGTAGCCCTTGCCTTCTTCTGCGACGGCGCGAGGTATTCTGATGCTGCTGCCGCGACTCGCCACGCCTTTTGAGAGAAAGAGAAAACACATTTTTGTTATTATTTATTTTTTTTATATTTAGTATGGTTTAACAATTTAAAAATTTAAACAGTAGTATTAGTTAGTATTATAAATAAATGTATTTTAGGGAACAATATTGATTTTTTTTGTTATACTCTTGTATATAAAATAACAAGCTGCAACTTACAATTACAGCAATCAATATAGACTCAATCAAATCAAATCAAGATGAAATCAAGATCAGTATAGTTACCGGCGCTAAAGTCGTTAATACTGGCGGTCTCGTGCAGACCGGTGAGGCGGCGCTCGTTGTCTTTGCCTCCGCGCGGGTCGTACACTTTAATGTGCTTCATGTGTACTTTGGACAGCTTGTCGATTGCCTTCTCGATTTCACTTTGGACGAAAAGGTATTATTTATTATTTATATATATATATATATATATATATATATATATATATATATATATATATATATATATATATATATATATATATATATATATATATATATATATATATATATATATATATATATATATATATATATATATATATATATATATATATATATATATATATCTATGTGTAATTTATTATTATATTAAGTGTGTTTTTTTAATTTTCTCTTTTTTTCAGCACAGCTCTTTCGGCGTTTGCGCTTTTGTTTTAATATATATATATATATATATATATATATATATATATATATATATATATATATATATATATATATATATATATATATATATATATATATATATATTATATATATATATATATATATATATATATATATATATATATATATATATATATATATATATATATATATATATATATATATATATATATATATATATATATATATATATATATATATATATATATATATATATATATTCGTAACAGTTGTAACGTATTACAATATTTGCCAGACAGTTCAGACTTTGTAGCCAACACATAACAATTGAAAATGATTATTAACTATATAAGTTATATTTATTTAGAAAACTTTGACCTATTTCATGAGAAGCGATAATACTACATTGACGTAAATTACAATCACCGATATTAAATTCGTTCGATGCGACATTACTGATAACAATAAAATAATAATAGTGTCGAACAAAAAAAATATTTAAAAAGAAATAATTATTATTAAAGTCGAAATCATTCATTCAGTTCGTTTTTTAACGTCAAAAAATTTATATAATCAATAACAAATTAATACTTACATAATGCCATTATCCTCTCTCATTTTCTTGGTAGAGAAGTTAGTATGGGCACCAGATCCGTTCCAGCCCTGAACTGGCTTGGGGTCAAAGGACACGATGACCCCGTACTCCTCAGCAAGTCTATGTAATATGTATCTGGCCATCCAAAGGTCGTCCCCGGCAGACACACCAACAGAAGGTCCAACTTGGAATTCCCATTGAGAAGGCATGACCTCAGCGTTAGTACCAGCTATTGGCACGCCCGCGTAAAGGCAGCATCTGTACGGAAAATGACGTTTACAATTTTATATGTGATTTTTTTAGCACCTGTGCGAGAAATGGCGTTTAGAATTTCAATTTTTATTTGAAGCATACCTTAAAAAAGACTCAAAATTAAAAAAGAAACACTATTTCATTAAATAGAAAAAAAAAACATTAAAAAGTAAACACGAAAACAGTACGAAACTGACCTATAATGCGCTTCAACTAGGTCTCTCGCAAACACTTTGTTGGCTCCAACACCGCAGTAGTAGGGGCCCTGTGGCGGAGGGCAGCCGCCCGGAGGCCAACCGAAGGGTCGCAGGTCCGAATCCAGAAGTATGTATTCCTGTTCAATACCGAACCAGGGCTCCTCGTCTTTGCAACTCTCGTGCGCTTCAGCGCAAGTGACACGGTGATTGGTTTCTGTAAATAAAAATAATTTAATTAAAATAAATCATAAATAAAACCGTCGTGGCGCAGCGTAGCGTCTACCTGTATACGCGACGGTTTGTGGGTTCGATTCCCATGATGGGAAGATGGATTTTTCTATTTCCTTCGCTCTGACAACTAGGCAAAGCGCGGCCTTGAGTTAAGTCACTCAACAGGCAATGCCTCGAAAAAGGCGGAAAGCAGGGACTTAACACTAAGTTCATTCCTGCCTACCCTGTTACGTGCGGAATAAAGGGTGAAGAGAAAAAAACATTAAATAAAAAAAATTAAGTATTTACTTAATTCTAATTAAATACTTAATTCTAATAAAATCTACGTCATATGACAAATTACCTGTAGGCTGGTGGTTGTACTTGAAAGTGTCGCACATAACAAGAATGTGGTTTCCACGACGGAAGGGATCCTTGTAAATGGCGCGAGGGATCAGATATGTATCGGAGTTGTTGCCCTCAGCCTGGCCGGTGGAGCTGCCGTCGAAATTCCACTCGGGCAAATCTATAGAATAAAGTGTTAAATAGTTAGTTAGTTTACATATAGATATATTTGGACTAATAACGTGTAAATAGATAAAATCCGGAGACAAAAAAAATCATCTAAGTTATCTTATTTTTTTTATTCACTAGTTATCACAATATGGTTAAAAGAACAACAGATAATGACAAATAATACATATAATTTCATCCTAAAGTATACTATACAAAGTATGTATATATATGTATGTAAGCATGTATACCTGTATGTATATATGTACGTATATAACAACAATTTACTTATCTTTATTGGATATACTACATACGCCTACGGAAAAATAAGATGACATACATATTGTGACAGTTGGATAGTGAGTTCAAAGCCCTCATAAAAACCTTACGATAAGTGCGAAAAAAGTTGATTAAGTGCGAATCGAACCTGTGTCCCTAGTGTTCCGTACGTGTAATATAATATTTATTATCAATTTATTAAGTATAATTACGAATATTTACCGCTATGCACGGTTTGAAATAGAACATGTAAATGCTTTTAGAACTATAGTGATATAGTATACACATTTGAATTCCAATTTCCATAGAGAATCTATAGGTGGAATGTTAAAGCGCGCCAAATTGAATAATATTGTAAATGTAATATACATATATGAGTAAGTGTGTGTATTCTCAGAACACGCGGAAAACTACTTCGTACATACTTTAATCATGCCGCATGTTGATTATAAAGAGTTGGAGCGGTGTTAAACAGATTATAAATAATAGTAAACATTATTACTTTTTTAATTATATTCAGATTTTGACTACTGGTACTAACAAAACATCTATATTTTCAGACATCGTGACTGTCCATACTATGAAACAAAAGAAATTTTTTATTTACTTTTTATTAATATCATAAGCTTCACGCTTTATCCCGCTCTTGACAGGATATACAGAGTGTTAACTTCCCGTTACTTAGTTTTTGCCTTTCGAGGCATTGAGACGAGTGGCGGAACTCAACGCCGCACTTGTCTAGTTGCCAGAACTAAAAAAATGTAAATGTAATAATCCATCCATTGGAGCAAACGAATAACTAATATTATATTAATATACAAATAATATACATTACGCCTAGAAATATTAACTAAACGCATAAAGATTAACTAATCAATATTTAATCAGCGACAAGTTACTACTAGCTATGTCTATGTATATACATAATTTGAATAAAGTGTAGATACAGCTACATTTGTACGACTGCTGGGAACAATATTAGAAGGAAACCTTTCAAGTTTTCATCAAAGCTATTCCTGTCGACGTTCCTCTTGCATTGTACATCAAACACACGCTCTATATCCTTTGGGAAAATGTATGGGAATGTGTAATTTCCGTCGTATACACCATGTAACGATCCCAAGAGGTTTCTATTGTATTCATCGTTAATACTGTCTACGAGCTGTGCTAGTTTATCTATAATTGAGTAGGTACAAAACGTTAGTATGGTAGTTTACTCTTTATGCTCATTTGGAACATATTATTAATATTACTTATATATTTATATAAAGTTAGATACTAAGTTTTGATATTTACAATATAAAAGTAAAAAAATAGTTGTACTTTAAAAAGTATAGATCACAATGACAAAACCAAAAGAAAAAAATCACCATTTTCCATCAAGATCGATTTTTAATCTATCACCTACTCGCATTGGAACAATAGGAAGACGCCCAATATCGGTCACACGGGCATTCTCCACAATTGCATCTATATGTTAAGTGTTTGTTTCTACCGTACCTGTATGTATGAATGTATGTATGTATGTACGTAGGTACGTACATTGTTTACAAATAACAGTGTGGAGGCCGCAATATTACGCGAAATACGTTAATTACAATGTTTAATGCGGATGTATTAAAAACTCGCTGTAATATGAGTGTAATGTATCATATTATGTAGGTGACGAACGCGTACGCTAATAACGACTAATTAGCTACAGTACCATCAACTTTAATGTAACAATTGTTTTTATGAACTTAATTTTTTCTTTTATTGTAGTTACATTTATTCTATTTCAATGTAGATATTTTAGGTCACTTTTCCTCTTTATTACTTGTCGAGATTCTTGTCATGTCATGACATTCTGCTTAGTTATGACCACATATATTATTTGTAATTTAGAATCATTAGTCATAAGTCATAGAAAAATATCTATGTAATAAATTGTAAAAATCTTTTAAACATTCGAGTGGCACATTTGATAAAATAACACGAGCAAGTACTTGCTGTAACTGTGCAATCAAATGGCAACATAACATGCGCAGTTAAAACTGAATAGACAAACTCATACGTTAAGCGATAAAGACAATGGAAATATTTACAATGTATAAACAAGTCAAGTTTATTTTGTTATTGTTTTTATGATCTATGGTTGTTTCTAAAAAATAATCAAGAAAATCGATTTATTACTGAAATAAATTTTACTTTAAATGATGTACTTTTTTTATTTTATGGTGTATATATATATTTACAATTTTTAAATTGTTAGTAAACACTAAGTAAAGAAAAAAATACGTAAAGCATATAAACATTTGGAAGAAGCGAATTCATATGAGGCGCGTATTCAAATTCCGCTGCGTTCAGTTTTGTATGCTTTCTTTAAATATTTTATAGCATGATTATTGGGTTTGGTGGATAAATTTGAATGCATTTTAAATTTAGTATATTATTATATAGGTACATATAAAAATCTCTATATTTATTAGAATTACGCAAGTCTTTAAGATATCACTGTCATAGTTAACAAAGACTGGTCATTTCATATATAAAGAACAAACAAACAAATGTATTACGTTTTTCGATTAATACTATACTCAAACCGATATTTCGTCTCAAATATAGCAAGTATTCTAGAATCTAGATAATACAATCATATTTTTGACCTAATTCAGTTCAAAATGTAATATAAAAGGCTGTAAGAAAACATACCTTTAGGTTGCTTAGGTATGAAGGTCAAAGTGCGGTCCTTGCATCTCAAGTGTTCGCCAGTGCCGTCTATCCACACGTACGTCGCCTGGATGCGGTCGACGGGCAACGGCAGGTCGTTGTACCGACCCAACAGTGTCTTAGATAATACTGCGTTTGGAGAATTCGTTAGGACTGGTCCCGACAGAATCTTTGGGTTATCTGGAAAGGAATTTATGTAATATATAACTATTACTTATATTGTAAAAGCAAAGTAAAAGCTATTTTACAACATAATTTTTACATATAGTATATAAATTTAATATTTTGTTTTTATAATTGATTAACCTACATATATATATATATATATATATATATATATATATATAATATATATATATATATATATATATATATATATATATATATATATATATATATATATATATATATATATATATATATATATATATATATATATATATATATATATATATATATATATATATATATAGATCGTATATCTATGATGATTACATCTTAAAATGTAGTTGCTTTAATTAGTATGTGAGGTATACAGGTTTTATTTTTATTTATTCTTCAAAAACAATCATATAATAGTTTTTATAAGTTACTTTTCCAAATTATCAGACTAACCTCTACGACGATCGATGATATGTGTCATGTTGACATTTTATATGAACAAATCGAAATATACTTATATCAATTATATAAGTTTTATCTTTCACAGCATCCCATTTAAAATGTGAATCATTATATCGAGAACATAAATGAACCGGGCAAAAAAATACCTATTTGCTTTTTATGATTTTACTGTGAATTTTAATTAATTTGCAATAATAAAAATTTTTATTTAAACGGGTGAGTTGCTAATAATTTTGACAAACACAAATTAAAACATGAATGAATATTTGTTTATTTTGACAAAATAAAATGAACGAATGTAATGTTCAATAAAGAACGACTGATATATTAGTGAGGTGCTTACCTTCAATTTTCACGTGGCCTGAATCAGCCATTTTGTTGAATTTTAGTTATCCTGAAACAAGCAAAAGATATTGTGAGAAAATGGAAATTAGTAAAACGATAAAAGTTTATTTCTTATAAAAAAAATATCACAAATAATTAATTCGCTAAATATACACATAGTGCGTATAAAATTTGTGAAAACTGCGTGAACCAATATTAAAAATATTGGCGTATAATATTATATTTCTATAAATACAGTTTTTCCTTGACATTTTCTAGTGAATGACAAAGCATAACAAGCAAATTAACAATACGTATTAGACGTAAGAAAATCTTTTAATAAAATTTTATCTTTTCTATCTATTTCTATTTTTTAAGGATTCAAGATGATTTTATTGCTGTAGAGTTGTGAAAATCGTTGGACGCCGTTGGGTGCTGTTGAATAAACAATAGGCTATATTGCCGTATTGTAAATATTCTTGGCATCTCTTTCCTTACTTTGCGCCAATAAACGGAGTGAATAAAGTGACACCAATTCAATTTCCTATTTAAAAACCATATATGTTGGGCAGCGTAAACCGCAAGCGTTAATAATTCATGCAGTACATACTTTTAAATATACTATGTCAAACTATATTTTACGCCTTTTTTATTTATCTATCTTATAAAAAAGAGCTACTTTGTATTTTTAGAACGTGCCTATCATAAATTTTAACCTTGGTCAAAGAAATAAATTTTAAATCGAATATTAAATTTACGTATTACTTTTGCGTTTTAATATTATTTATATGATGAATATATGTATAAATTCTAATATCATTAAGCGCAGGTGGATTCAAGGTCTAATCTTTCAAAATTACGCCATTAAACAATAGTGTACCTACATATTTCAACAATTCGACAAACATCGACAAACGTTTTTATTTATTTATTCATTATTTTTTTTTAATTTAACAGATAATATAGTGTTAATAAAATAAAGGGAAAAATATCTGTTACCAAATTTAAATTTAAAAGTGTCAATGTCACACACATTCACATTCACGGGCGTCACGGTCAGGTGAGCACACTACGGTACGTCTAGACATAGAAAAGGTAATTTTAGTAAAAAAAATGTAAACAAATAATTATTATGTCACCCGTCGTGATAGATCTGCGCCTTAGTCATTCCTTTCTGTTGTTTACTTCGTAGTGTATTAATGCGATATTATATGTAAATATATTGTGAATAATTATTGTATTGTTTACACGTCCGCCATTTTGCGTATACGATGAAACGTAAATTCTTGTTTTTTCCCGTTCCTGCTGGAATTTTGGGAATTTTCTACTGAACAATAATTTAAGAATGACAAGGTTGTTTTTATGATCAATCATTATCAGATTTTCAGAATTCAGAATTTTATATATTATAAAGATAATGTAAAATTTATTGCAAATTAGTGAATACATTAAATTAAACATATAATATATATTATAAATTATAAAATTCGCATAGTGCTTAGCTTTTGTTATATGTATATCTATTATTTCTAGTACTAGCATGAACAAAGTATTTCTAAAAAAACTACAATGAGTAAGTTATTATTTCGTTATACATTTTATAACTTGGTTGCAATAATTATTGCATTGGATATTATTGCTCAAAACAACATAATTTATTTTATATAACACTAACTTACTCCGCCATTACAAATTAAAAAATGCAAAAACAGAGAAAATAATGATTTCACACTATATTCTCTAGCCTATTAGCTATAAGCTATATGAAATGGATTCCTGTGATTGATAAAAATGTAGACACTTGTAAATAAACTGGGCCCTTGACACGAGGCATTGGACGCGAAGGTTTTGGCGATAAGCCAACTAGTACTAATGCTGGCACCTTGTACGTGATGTACCAGAAAATAAATTTACTATGTTATAATGAAAATTAAAATTAGCGCATGTATATATATATATATATATATATATATATATATATATATATATATATATATATATATATATATATATATATATATATATATATATATATATATATATTTAATTAAGTTAGAAATTATATACTGTGTAATGATATCTTTTTTCCTGTGTGTTCTCCACTTGACGTGACAAAACTAAGAAATTATATAAATTTGAAATAAAACAATCTTAATATTACAATTTATATAAATCTATTTATTTTTATAGGAAACGACAAACGATTTAACGGTTAATTAAATACGGTGTAACAATGTCGCGTGCCAATGCGACCTGTTAGACAACATTATGTCATTGTAAATTAGCTAACTAGCTCCGTATCAATGCCAAGAACATCAATAGCATCGCTAGAACGTGTGAATCGTCATTTATATATTGAACACATTAATATAATTAAATGCTGTGTTTAATTATATATATATATATATATATATATATATATATATATATATATATATATATATATATATATATATATATATATATATATATATATATATATATATATATATATATATATATATATATATATATATATATATATATATATATATATATATATATATGGATATGATTGTAAATAAAAAATGTAATGTATGCTTAAATGCGCGAAATGATTAACTTCAGCTTATAGCCTTGCGTCTAAATATATTAACTATTTAATACATAAAGTTATTTTCAAATTGTACCAGTAGTTCCTCAGATTAGCGTGATCACGCAAACAAACTACAACTTTTTAATGTCAATATCGAGTTAATACGATTATTATGAAATTTAACTATAATGTAGAAATATTTAATTGTATCAAACGTATTTTTGAACTAATTAAAAAACACGAATGTGCACCAATCTATCGATACTTGACCTAATAAATCCTCTGAACCATTCTACACGAAACTAATAAGAAAATAAAAGATTTAGGTCTCACATTTCTCATTAACCTACTTTTCCGAACTGGGGCCTCATGCTTTCCTGTACTAGTAATATGCAATTTTTTCGAATTACAATTGTTTTCGTAAAGATCCGTATTATTATTAAAATTATCAAATAAGAATATACAATAAATTAAATTTATCTATTCTAAGATATAGTACAGCAAGTTTTTAAGCAATTAAACATCCAAAGGTGTCTCCGAAGTATTCCGATAGTTTACTTAACTAAAGATAATTAGGTAAGCTGTGTCGCCCAAACTTAAGCGAAGTTAGATATAGATATGAAATGAATTTCCTACTGTGTTTATTTAAAAAGTTTATTTTTGATTAATAATATTAATGTATTTATTTTGGAAATCATTCATTGATAATCCATTTTTTTTTTTTTTTTAATAATCAATAAGTAAATAAAATCAATAAGTGAACAAACATAAGGATATAAATAAATAATTTTAATTTGTAAATATATAAATGTCTAAGGGTAGCACGAAGATTTGTGTGGGATTTAGCGCATATGACATGACTCGAGACGTATAATATTCCTGAGCAACAGATTAAGGTCACTCAAGGATCTGCGTTACAGATGATATTTTGAAAACTGAAAGTTCTTTCTCAAATCATTTTATTTACTTGCAAATATTTTAATTAATGTCTATGTAACAAACTACGAGTACGTTATCACATAGTATATAATATATTCAATGAGATGCAATCATTTGTATTGAGGTAACTAGGTAGATCTTTATCCAAGGCTTGGTTTTCCAATTCCAACTTATTATAATAACTAGTTTTAGAGTATAATATCAATTCACTTTAGAATTGCTTAACATAGTAATGGTATAAATCGACCCTTTCTATGTCATAGATAGCAATGGAGGTTGGTGCAATCGAATTTGAATATTTTATTTATATGTAAATAAAACTGTCTAAATTTATGTATGCTTTTAAGTGTTAATCTCAAGAACAATTAATTCCATTTTAAAAGATTTACATTGTAATGTAGAGGAGTTGTGAAACGATGTATATGATTATATACCTATATTATTACATATTGTATATTTAATTCTTTTTCTAGAGGTACAGATTAGGATAATTCTGTATAAAAATATAATATTCATATAGGTAAATACATATACATGCTTATCATAGATAAAATAATTTGAGGGCAAAACAAATAAGGCATATTGAATATACAATACATGCATATTATGTTAGAGTAATCCCAGATCATCAATCAAATTCAATAGTAATTATAATTAATTACTACTCAGCTGTGGTCAGCACAAGTATCAATAACTTGCTTCATAAATAACCGTAGAATAACATATGAATTTAAATAAATTTTATATATAGATTTGTTAGTTTATACAAAGGCATAGTTTGCCCCTTACCGAATCATGGTTTTTAACTTCATATTATGTGACGTGACCTTATTTCTGTAGAAGAACAGTATGACTTGGTAAATTACAAACGACCCTCGAAACGTGTATAATTTGTGTTAACGATCCGAGGGGCGGAATTGAATAATATTTCTAGCACTTTCGGGCATCAAATATACAAAAGCTACGAATATATATATATATATATATATATATATATATATATATATATATATATATATATATATATATATATATATATATATATATATATATATATATATATATATATATATATATATATATATATATATGTATATGTCCTTTCAATTTGCATCATCCCTAAAACTAAAGATTAATACAGTGAGTTAAGTCACTGTCGATAAGGCACTCTGCATTGCGGAAAATGTAAAAAGATAATAATGTTTTTAATTTTGTGATAACAATTCAAAATGCACGCGGTATTAAATATATAGATAATTATTTTATCATTTAGTAGCTATGAACGTATATTTTGTATACAAGACACATAATAGTGCCTTATTATAATCGATTTAGCAATATCATTAAAAGCATCTATCAAATGTGTAATCTAGTTCGAAATAAATTTAAAAAGTTTATTGTGTTCACGTGACAATATATTTATGATAAAAAGATAAGGATACACCAATTCATATGGTATCGTAATTGATTATACTTATTGTTAATTAAATATCGGATATCGTAAAATATTTTGCAGATTCATCAATATATATATATATATATATATATATATATATATATATATATATATATATATATATATATATATATATATATATATATATATATGAAAACACGAAAAGCTTTTTATGATTATATACCACAAAGATCAATAAAAATCTTAGTAAATGAAATCTAGCGTTTTAAATACATATATAGATAGTAATAATTTCGTTTAATCTATAATTGTGGTTTGTGTCATGCCATATGCACCGACATTCACGCAAGTGTTGGCTGATTACACTAAATATTCTATCCAATATGACACCATCGTAGTTTCATTTTGTAACTGAACTACTAAGCGGAGTCTACTGTCTACTAAAACGTGCGTGACAGTCGTGAGTACGATTTTTAATCAGTTGAATGTGTTTGTTTTTTCTATTAGATAAAAGTGTTTAATTTGACATTAAATATATAATTGTGTAAGATATATACATATATAGTGTTCTTTGTATCACAACACAAAGTGAGTTACAGTTTTTTAATATTACACTGTATTACTTGAAATACCTAGTCGGATGATACAAAATTATTAGTTATTAGCTACCTATTATCTGTAATGCATGAGGGCTGGTCAAAAGAGCTACTCTGTTAAAGTACAATTTTACATAATAACTAAGGTGTTCTAACTACATAAGTAACATACTCGGTATTCTAGTGGGATTAAATTATTGTAATTAAAAGATTAAGGGCCAGTTTGTCCGGATAAAGTTTCAGATAGTAAACTGGTAATGTTGTCTACCACTTAGTAACACTTTTAACAGGTCTTTATCTGCTTGATATTTATAATAAGGCTGAGATCTGTAACCGAAATTCGTTGTTTATCTGCCAGATAAGGAACATATTTCCTATTTGTGGCTTTATGAGCAAGTGGTGAAACCGGCCATTGTATTAAACAATGAATTAAATAAGTAACGCAAAGTATACGTTGTAAAGCAGAAAATAAGAACTCAGGGCCGTAACTAAGTGGGGGGGGGGCATTGTGAGGCATTGCCCTTCCTTAAAATCACAATGCCTTACCTTAAAAATACCAAAATTAAGATAAAATACATTATTTGTCTACGCATAGCTATTAAATGGTATAGGTAATATCACTTTAGGTGATCGATTTAGGGGCCCGTCCTTTCGAGGGCAGATCAATTATAATATTTTTTTACTTCCGCCCTACGTGTAACCAATGCTGCCCTACTTCAAATTCGACTCGAGCACCTAAATATAGAATGTACATTGTAGATAGTCGTTCGTAAAAAGTGAAACTAAAAATATACATATATGTCATAGGTATATAGATATAAGTAGCTCGAATGAAATTATGAAAAGAATATGTGAAGTCTTGCGATTGACTTAAGTAGTACAACAATGTAGTACAAAAATTATATTTAATTATTATAACATTTTATTTAAAATAAAAAATATTATAATATAACTTTTTTACTACAAATTTATATTAAAAAAAAAAAATATTTTATTACGCAGTATGTATATATATTTAGGTATATTTCGTAGATGTCTTAAAAATAATCGACTGACTTTACTTCATAATTAGGCGTGCGATGTAACTAACATGTTATTGTTTGCATGTACATATGTGTGTTTATAATTGATAACGATTAGCGTTCGCTCGAGATAGATTTTTTATAACACACTTCCATCATAGGGACAATGCGTGATGT
Source organism: Dione vanillae (assembly GCA_037178615.1). Classification (NCBI taxonomy): domain Eukaryota; kingdom Metazoa; phylum Arthropoda; class Insecta; order Lepidoptera; family Nymphalidae; genus Dione; species Dione vanillae. The sequence goes on from JAZFAU010000013.1 coordinate 443,638, forward strand.
GATAAGAGAGTTGTAGAAAAAAAAACATTTTCCTTATCCATTGACGTAGAATATATTATTGTAGAAATCAACATGCAAATGTTTCGATTAGATAAAATAATATACCTATATCGTTTGATGAACTTCGATATAATTGGTTCCTTAGTCACAAATCGTCAAGCTAAATGTATTTTAAAACAATAAAACAATAAAAATCTATTTAATGAATGCTTAAATATTGAATTAAATTATAACTGACTTTGTAATCTGTTTAATATCATAGAAAGTGTACCGGACTTACATTACATATACACTTGCGTCATGGCGAGTATATAAAGATGCAATCTGAGACGAGTCGGTCTTGACCCAAAGAATAACTACAGTAAAGTTGGTTTGCGTAAGCAAATACTGAACGGGTATCCGATTTATGCGACAGTCGCGTGCCCAAGACCGGTAAGAAGATATTTACAGAACCTACGCAGTATTACAATATAAAACATAAATTATGATAATATATTTAATAGTACGCCTATAGTGTTTCAACTAAAACTTACATAAATCAATTACAACAATCGTGTTATCTTATCAATTAAACCTAATTAGGTCAATATTTAAATACAATTAGAAATAGAGCTATACAGATTCCGCTGGGAAGATAAATTACTACGTGGATTATTACATGGATACGGTATACCATGTAGATTGTAGACGGAGCAGCCCGTGGGCGTTACAGGCTGAATATTTAAACGTAATGTAAATGAAACCTCGCTACGAGAAACCTATTACAGATAATCATGTTAATTTTAAAGTAATTCCATATCACAAGTTGCGTCAACCGCCCAATATTGGGTCACGGATTTGACGACAACAGATAAGCCTAAACTCACTGACTGGTTCACTAAATACGAGTGTTGCTGCTTGCTTGCTTACGTTTACTAGCGCATTGTGTACATATAATCGTATGATATTTATTATTTTCATTTATAAAGAGATATGGCAACACTGTACCGCGTCTTTCAATGTGTAAAATTTATTTTAAGTATTATTTTCGTTAGCACATCTTGAATTAGTAATCACTAATAATTTAACTTACGGTGTCGTGAGTTGACTCATATATTTGATATATATATATATATATATATATATATATATATATATATATATATATATATATATATATATATATATATATATATATATATATATATATATATATATATATATATATATATATATATATATATATATATATATATATATATATATATATATATATATATTTCAAAGCTAGTCTTAGTATTGAAGCGTAAATATTTAAAAATCTTAATTAAATACAATGTTAAAGATTAATTCATTATATATATGTAGTTTGATTCGGGCCAATGATCGATGTTATCACTCAATTAAAATGTTAAACAAAGGGCTGTATATAAAGTAGTACAATTCTAATTTGAATAATTTAATAAAGATTAATATAAAAAATACATTTAATACAATAACAAATGTTACATTATTTAAATAAGAAAGTTATGTTTATTTTCTTTGATTTGTAAGAGAATAACTACTGTAGTGTGCTAAATATATTTTTATATAATACCTAGTACGCTTCAATACTAAGACTAGCTTTGAAATATATATATATATATATATATATATATATATATATATATATATATATATATATATATATATATATATATATATATATATATATATATATATATTATTTCAAAGCTAGTCTTAGTATTGAAGCGTAAATATTTAAAAATCTTAATTAAATACAATGTTAAAGATTAATTCATTATATATATGTAGTTTGATTCGGGCCAATGATCGATGTTATCACTCAATTAAAATGATTCAACATATTGGAGGACGTTAGAGATAGCCTACTTTTGTAATACAGAGCGTTTGCCGAACAAAGATTATTCTTTATTTACAATTGATATGATCATGGCCATCTAGTAGATGTATCTGCTTTATTAAACAGCAAAGTAAACGAACATTAGGTCAAGGTCGGATACGGATTGCGTATGGAACAGCTATAAAAAATTATAAATATTCAAAATTTCTATAGAATACGACTTCCTCTGAAGAAGAATTCTATATACGATAAGCACCGGTGTGGATTTTCTTAATAATCTACATATAGGTATTAATAGAGTAAATAAGATCTTTATCTTGATTACATTTCTGTAATTCAATTAACCAGAAGCCGTTGACTGATATGAGTATAATCAACACATGCAAAACAATGTACTACTAATTTAAATATCAACTTATAACGTTAAAAATTCTAAATTTATTAAAAAAATTATAGGTTAATTTAAGATCGCAGGTTTTTTCCTATATCGAGAGTTGTACAGCTGTAATGTGTTTAACGCCAACTACATTTATAAATAGTTTATACGGAAAGTTTACAGGAGATACGTAAACCGAGAGCATCAAGGTGCGTGACCGTTGATGATTCACGTCTGTTTTTATTTTTACGTTTTCTGATCCAGAGTAATGTGCTTCCTTTTGTATGAGTGACGCGCTCACGTGCGGTCGACGTGATTTTAAAACCCTTTAAGCATTATTTACAAACAAATGCTTAAGGTTAAAAGGTTTCTAAATTTAAACCTTACGGCCCAGTTGATACTTAATTGCTAACGACTGCAGCGAGTGTTATGGCTTAAATTCCAATTGGCTTAAACAAAGGGCTGTATATAAAGTAGTACAATTCTAATTTGAATAATTTAATAAAGATTAATATAAAAAAATACATTTAATACAATAACAAATGTTACATTATTTAAATAAGAAAGTTATGTTTATTTTCTTTGATTTGTAAGAGAATAACTACTGTAGTGTGCTAAATATATTTTTATATAATACCTAGTCGCAGGTACAATCCCTATTCTCATTGGAAAATTTATAGAAATGTTTAAAAATAAAGTTACTGCATTTGACCTTTAAATACGACGCCCTGTCGTGCTCACGCTCTCGCGCCGTGATACGTGCGGGCGAGCGGCGAGCGTAGCCGGTGTGCGAGTTCAACGAAATTTCATACACAAATCTGATGACGTTCGGAACAAAGATATCGCGGCAATTATCTTGTTTGCACTAAAAAAGGAAATTCTTCAATACTTCAAGTAGTCTTGGTGACTGTTAAATTATCGTGTATTTGAATTTACGTAAAACCTTTTTGTTTGATTTCATGCAACTCGGAGAATAATCTTTTAGGTACAAATTCTATTCAAGAACTGAAGTTATTAGTTTTGTTATTTAAATTACACTTATTATGTTTAAATTAGTTTCAATTATCAAATTTTGTGTGCCCAATAATTTTAAAGGCCTACCCTAATAACTGGCGGTCTCCATAATGATACTTGAGGTGAGCGGTCGTACCAACCTTCTCTGAACAAGTTATTGTGTAATTTTACTTTACAAACATACAAAAAACAGCAAAACTTTATTACAATAAACAGCTTAAGGTGAACCTTATTCTGTTTCCATAAAATAATAATGTTTCTAGGCAAATGTATTAATCATTCCTTATCACCTCTCATCTGTTTTTATCATACACGTCTCAAAAGTCATTTTAAAAGTAATGTCAAACACACTGTAATTTTAAGATTATGATTGTAGTTAGGCCGCTATGGCTCAGTGTCTTACTGTACCGCGATGGTTGCGGGTTCGATTGTTACTAACAGGAATGAATAATTTCATTTATTAGCTCTAGTTAGACGACAATACAGGATTGAGCTTCACAACCCAACGCAATGTTATAAAATTGGACTAATACATTCAAAACACTTGCATTACACGGGAAATAGCGTGAAGCTATTTATTAAGACATATATTATCAGTTTTCGGTTTTAACGACCTTATAACAACACGAAATTAAATTGTAATTAAAAATGAATTGTCAATTCAATAACCGGTTTCCAGTTATTAGTTTTTTAATAAGAAAAAATGTTGGTTTTGAAAATGACTTTAAGAATTAGATATTAAATGATGTTAATTTATATGATGTACCTAACTGTGGTTTTAGTTTAAACTGATACGTATGGTTATATGATATTGCTAGGATTTTAGAATTTTAGAATTTTCGAAGTTACATTCACCAAGATTTTCGAACAATTCTTGAATAAACATGTCATTGATATTATTAATTACAAATTAATTAGATAATCATAGTAATAGCTTGTTTCTAAATGAACATTTACAAAATCATAAACGTAATTCGAATAATGGGGTCGATTACTTGTGAATGCACGATAAACTGTACGAGTTCGTTATTAACGTAAGCTTGTATTACTCACTTTTTGAACAAAACAATTACGAAAACAAAAGATGCTTGGGAAATTAATAATTAATTTTAAATTTAAATAAGTTTTAAATTTTATGTCACTTGTAGGGTATACAAAATACAAAACTGTAGATTTATTTAGAACTAAAAAAATAAGGTAGTCAGAAATTAAAATAAGTTATATTAATTTTATAGAAGGATGTAGCACCCTAAATGTGTTATAAAGTTAGCAATCCGTCTCCATGGCAACTAACAGGAGTCGATTTTAAAAACATCGATAGTGTTATATTTTTTTAATTGATAATTCGAGTCCCCCGCGGCTTTGTCTGATTCGATGAATAAAACAAAACAATCGTGACCCCAACGACGACATGCAGTTCGGTTTTCTTTAAATAGATAGATTGTACGCATGTGACGATAATAGTTAGTTTTAACAAAAACTATACGTGAAGTAAGAGTGAGGTATGAAGCTACTTGAAAATGTAAAAAAAATAATTAAAAGAATAATTAACAAAATACAGTCATTTTCAAAACATTTAAGCTAAGTTCTTGTTTAAGGATTTTAAACGAAATATATATATGAAGAATATACGTATATAATATAACAGTGTTGAGGTGTTCTTTAAAGTACTTGTTTGTCAAGTTAAAATATATTACGAGCGGTTAATCTCCAATTGAGGTTAGGATGAAGTTTTATTGTTGAAAGTAATGGAATATTTATATTTTTCAATATTTCCTCGTTATGAACAATTGTTTTGTGTCTTGTTCGATGTAAAACGACCAAGTTACGACAGTTTGTGTTGTTTAAAAAGTTCGCTTTGCAAGTACGATGAAAGTTTGTATCGCGTGCATTTAATGGTACCGCGCGTATTTTGATCGAGTGTGATGCAATTCGCAATGCAAGGGGCCTCGCCTGCACCGGTGCAGCCCCGCGGGACCCGTCGGCTGGTCGACACTGACACACTGTTGAGTTAAAATAAAATAAACACAATACCTTGATATATTCCTCTAAGCCGCGCGCGAATCGTGCGTGTAGCGATGCCGTCAGACCAGAATGTACAGCACCGACGCCGTTCAAAGATTGACTGATGTTCCAACGGTGTGTTGGTGAATATATGCGCGCGCATCTCTTGCGCTTGCGTGGAGGGAGAACTGAGTACAGTACACCACACCGCGATAGTTGAGCGTTCATTCAGTAGCATTTCAGCGTGGCGACACCTTAGTGGCCCACCGTACGTACACCCATCGGATGTCCCATACCATTAAATTGTTCTGACAAATTGGAGTAGGTAATAGTTCCCACTTCATATGATTGTAGGTAGGTACGATTGTTTGGGAAGTCAGTGGTCTCCCAGAGGCTGACCTTACACCGGCCTATATAAAAGCCGAATAATAAACAACTTTTGAAAAATGCATGTTTACGTGGGAGATTTTCAATTCATCTGCATTGCCGGATACTGCGCGGTGTGGAAATCGCGCAACATTGTTAATTTGTTTAAAATTTGATTGTTAACAGTTTTTTTTTGAAAGAAATAAAAATATATATGTACATGTTAAGCGGCATATTGTTTTTACATGTCGTTTCTACTACATAGGTATTTGCCTTAATTTTTAAATCAACTGTATGTAGAATCCTAGTAGGTTTATTCAAGGTTGGTAAATCTAAAGTTATGAATAGTTATCCTCTTAAATTTCACTATTAAAATAATTTATTTAGTGATTGTATATCACCATAAGTGTAAATAGTAAGTACAATACTTGTATAAGTATTTTGAACATCATGTTAAAGTCAACTATCGATACTTGTTTCACGGTATTTTCCTGTTGTTTTTTGAAGCACTTATTAATACTCTTTATCTTTTATATGTTTAATCTACATTATTATTTTTAGTTACAACATTAAATATAAAAGGTGAAATAGTTTCGATATTATATATATATATATATATATATATATATATATATATATATATATATATATATATATATATATATATATATATATATATATATATATATATATATATATATATATATATATATATATATATATATATATATATATATATATATATATATATATATATATATATATATATATATATATATATATATATATATATATATATATATATATATATATATATATATATATATATATATATATATATATATATATATATATATATATATATATATATATATATATATATATATATATATATATATATATATATATATATATATATATATATATATATATATATATATTCTTTTTCTACTTACCTACCCCATAAAACACTTGTAATTGCCATCGATAAAATAGAAAACACATCACTGTCTAAATTACATACCTTGCAAAAAAAAGGTATAAGCCACATAGAATTCAAAAAAACTATAAAAACATTTTAAAATCAAGTATTTTAGAAAACTTTACTCATCATTATTAAGACAAAGTATATTTCAAGTACTTATTATAATATATATTAAATATAATAACAGTCGGCACGTACAAACAAAATGGTTGAGTAAGACCTTACATAATATTTATTTTGTTGATATTATTAGGTACAATGTAAATAGTGTAAAAAAATCTGATAGACCACCGTGCTACCTGCTATCTACACACGTTTGTGTAGATAATGAATAAATAAGGACGATTAATATTGCGTTGTTTTCAATAAATTAACAATTTTCCTTGTGTAATAGTAGCTTACTTAGTTTAATAAATTTAATTTGTTGGAATAGAAGCAGTTGTTTTGGATGCACACACCAAAAAATATCTCAAAAAAATCTCGTAGAATGATAAAAACGTCTGTTAAGAACGAAGAAGTCTGTTAAGACCGTGTGGATACATCAAGCCTAAATTATAAAATGTATAAACATAAGATAGGAAAGAAATTATTTATATTTTTCGTTTACTTACTATCGTAGTAATTGTATGGAACCATAATCTTACAGTAACGTTGATTAAAAAAGTTTGATAACTTTGATTAAATTTATACACTAATATTTACAAATTCATTTAACCAAATACTTAAGTAATGTAGTCGTACAATTTTTTTTCACTTCGGGTTACTTTTTGTAAATCTTGATAAATATTAAATAACCGTTAATAAGTAAATTTTATTTACATGCGATACAAACTATAAACGATTTGCTGGGAAAGTGTATTGTGTAAACTAGGCTCAATTTTTGTACTACAGATTGTTTTTTTTTTAATTTTTCTAAACTTCAAAAATATCACACTTCGCCACTAACATATAAATAGAAAAAAAAACAAAAACAAACAAAGGAACATAAAAATGTAAATATATTTATATATAAACAGTAAGTCATAAAGAAATAATGTACCTATAACTTTTCTTCGTTTCGAAAGAGTTACAAAAGTACAGCATGAGAAACCATAGAGTACAAAATGCAAAGTCACGTGCCAAACAAAAACTTGACAAATGCGACTCAAACTCAAAATTTCCAAACAAAAGAATTTCGTTCTTGTAAATTATGTTTTTGTTTGTTTGAAATTTATATGGGCATAATATGTTTTTTTTTGTGCTACACCTACTTTCACATTTTCTTTGTTTATTGGTAATCAGCACTGTAAGTATTAAAATTTAATTATAATAAATAAGAAGTTGTGTCTCTCATAAAATTTAATCGATGCTTATGGAAAAAGACAGCCAGAGGGACAACAATGAGTAAGACGAAATTTTTTTATTTATGTCACGGATCCCTAAAAATGATTGCATCCTTATTATATATATATATATATATATATATATATATATATATATATATATATATATATATATATATATATATATATATACTTAATTTTGCTCTTTAAGCTTTACGCATCTTTCACATCATAGTGAATACAAAAAATGGAAAAACAAATATAAATGTCTACGATAATTATAATAATTTCATTCTCTTTAATAATGAGATCCAATGCAATAATCTATCTCCAACCACTTTGTTAAGACTTTTTCTTAAAAACAAAATAAAATAAAATAAGTGTGAAGTGTACCTAAAGCGCCATATAATAAGCGAGTACTAAATATTGTACAAAGAAGTGTGAATGTGATTTTCAGAATTTTCCACAATTATCGGTTGCCACATTAACGTTGACTGAACGTGAATGACATGTTAAAGAAAAATTGCCGAGACCACGACATATGATTATTTATAAAGGAAAATATTCGAAATGTACATATAAAAAAATATACATACATACATACATACATGTATTGCAAGGTGACTGTAACTATTACTAACTCGTACTTTTAACTTCTCATTATTACTTATTATTGATGTTTATTTGAGAGTTGGTATGTTATGTGAAAAGTAATTATTTTTTTAATTATGGTTATTAAAAAAAATATTATGTTGTGTTATATATATATATTTTTGTATACTTGTGTGTAGACAGATAAAACTTAGTTACAGGTACATATTCTTTACTTTTTGTATATTTTTCAATAGAGTATTTTCTAGTAGTGTGATAAGACACTCCGTTGCTTAGTTCTTGCTTTCTCCGTCCCCGCATTCCGCCTTTTTCGATCAAAATAAGAAATATAGGTAAAAGGACTTTAACAGTTTAAATTTGAAAATTGACGCAAAACAATTTAAATTAATACTGATGATTGCGACGCGAGATCTTAGTAACGCTTGTACACAATTGTCCTTACACATACTAATTATGTCAATTAGTTCTTCACTCACATCGCCTCACTCCTCGATGAGAAGTAGCAATTCGGTGTTGCTCTTTTTCTAAGAATATTCCAAATATGCGCGCCACATCAGGAACTCACATCAGCCCATTTCACTCACTCATTTCACGAGTTACACCCACCGCATAAGAGTGCACCGAGGTAAGAGAGTGAGGCTAAATACCATATAGTATATTGTAGTTTTCTGTTTAAGGCTCCAAACATATAATTATATAATATTTAAGTATGTATATACTAAATTTACCCCAAGTGGGGCTAATTTACCTTATTCCAAATTTAAGACTGTGCTAGCAATAAATTATTTTCGTATATATTTTTCAATAGAATAAAAATTATCAATAATTAATATTACTGCGAATCGAAAACGCATCAAATGAATCAAATTACATTATGTATATGTACATATATAACGTATATGTATATGCAAATTGCACATCACACCCTATATATGTTTCATGACACATAATACCATAAAATGTAAAAACAATCATATGAGCAGACATATCGCACGTTTTTCATTAAAAAAAGTAATAGTTCTTTAAATGAACAAAAATATTCTATAATATAATTTAATAACAAACTATACTAAGAATTATTGATTTCTTCACTCTGGCAACTAGGCAAAGCGCGGCGTTGAGTTCCGCCACTCAACACGTAATCCCTCGAAGAGAGAGAAAGCGGGAAACAGAGTGTTTCAACACTAAGTTCCCACGGTTCCTACCGTTATCTCTGCCTACTCCGCCGTTTGCGCGATAAGGCGTGAAACTAAAAAAAATGATTTAATTTCGCTTTTACTGACCGTAGAATATAATTTATTCTGTATTTTAACATATGTTAACATAATCAAACCTAAATGATATGACTCAGATCGCATGTCATTCACCTTAGCGTTGCATTTACAAAGCTTCTTCTTACAAAGCGCAATTGTGAGCCAGTTTTTTGTTATTATTATGTATTGAACGGACGATGTTTTAGTTGTACGTGCGAGATAAGCTCCTTGTATGGATGAACCGACCAAGTGCAGGTCATGTGTTGACAGGATGGTTCCGTAGGTCTGAAACTACCTTTATGTAGTTTATTGATAATACATAATAGAAACGATCCGTAGAAACAATGCTCTATTTTGTGTCAGACAGTAAATGAGCTGATTATATCTTAGCTCGTCCTTCATAAATAGTCGTGTTAATAATTTATAGTTATATCGCTGGCTTCTTATTGAAATCCAATATTGATCAAATGTTTAGAGAGAATATCTAGGAAACGATACAAATGTAGATGATTACGCAATTTTTTTAAGTTATAATACGAGGTGTGTTCAAAAAGTATCGCGAATTTTGTGTTTTTTCAAAAATTATTTATTTATTCATGAATATCTATTTTGTCCCCTTCAAAGTAATCCCCATGAGATATTATACACTTGTGCCAACGGTTTTTCCAATCTTCGAAGCACTTCAAAAAATCATTTTTTTTTATCTTGTTCAGCTCCTCCTTCGATGCCGTCTTTATCTCGTCAAGTGTAGCATAACGTCGTCCTTTCATGGGCCTCTTCAGTTTAGGGAACAAGAAAAAGTCACAGGGGGCCAGATCTGGGGAATACGGTGGCTGCGGCATCATTAGTGTGTTGTTTTTGGCCAAAAGTCGCGCACAAGCAACGATGTGTGAGCAGGGGCGTTATCGTGGTGCAAAAGCCAATTTTTGTTCTTCCACAAAACCGGGCGTTTCTGGCGGATTGCTTCGCGCAAATTGCGCATAACTTGCAGGTAATAAACCTTATTGACCGTTCTACCCTGTGGCAAGAACTCATGATACACCACGCCCCTGCAATCGAAGAAAACTGTCAGCAAAACTTTCACATTCGACCGAACTTGGCGCGCTTTTTTCGGTCTTGGTTCGTGCGGCAGCTTCCATTGAGATGATTGAGCTTTGGTTTCCACGTCATAACCATAAACCCACGATTCGTCACCAGTTATGACCCTCTGGAGCAAATTTGGGTCGTCGCGGACAGAGTCCAACATCTCATTAGCAATGTTCATGCGATGCTGTTTTTGGTCGCAATTGAGCAATTTTGGTACGAATTTCGCGGCGACCCGTCTCATGCCCAAATCATTGATAAAAATCGAATGGCACGAGCCAATCGATATGTCTAGGTCCTCAGCAACTTCTCTAATGGTGATTCGACGATTGGCCAATACCATTTTCTCCACTTCATTAATTTTTTCGTCTGTTGTTGAAGTGCTCGGGCGTCCGGCACGCTCTTCGTCGTTCACATCTTCTCGGCCTTCTGAGAACATTTTGTACCACCGATAAACGTTGCTTCGGTCCAAGGTAGCTTCTCCGTATGCCACAGTCAACATTCGGAATGCATCCGCGCACTTAATTTCGTTTTTCACACAAAATTTGATACACGTTCTTTGATCCATTTTTTTGAATGGGTAAAAATCGAAGACGATCCAAAACACGTGCAAGCAAAGCAGCTGTCAACAATTAAGTGAACATTCAAAATGGCCGAGGTTGTCGGCATAAGTGAGAGACATGAGTACCAACATAACGCCACAAAAAAATTGAAATTCGAATATACGTAACCCGCGAAAATTCAAAATTCGCGATACTTTTTGAACACACCTCGTATATATGTGTATTGGACTTAATGATAGTTATGACTTGAAATACCTTTGAGGGAACTGGTGGTGGTAATTTGGGTTGTTATGCATGTATTTATTAATTATCAGTTAGCAGCCCGCTACTATGTTCTCGTGGAAGTTGAGAACCTTGCCACTTTACTTATTTTCCATTCGCTGTCATTAAAATTTGCAAGAAATACTTAAATAGAGCCTAATGGCAAAACACTCTGTTCTGCACTAACGTCCCAGACATTCCGTATAGAATTGCGGTACTTAACGCCGTGCGTCGAGCTTGAGGAAATGTAACCAATGTAAATATAATTGTTCCCCTGATATCGGATGTGGTTATAGAAATCAAAGTGAATAATACAATTGGTTACATAGAGACATTTCACCACGACGCGACGCCCACATTTTTAAATGACTTTTTTTAGTAAAAGCTGGACAACACTCAACATTGAATAACTTCTAACATTTTACTTATTTTAATCGGTATTCCAAATAAAAGAAAAAAATATATAAACGTTTATTACTTTTGATAATTTCCTTATTGATTACAGTTAAATTGATTTATTAAGATTTTTGAATGGATATTCGGATGGATCGAACGGATGTGTTAGTATTCCAACTATGTGATGTACTAAAGATACCCTGTCCATGTCTTATAGCTAAAATAAAGATATATATGATCATAGAAAGAGCTTTTATTTTGCATTTCTATTTAACTGTTATTATATAAATTTAATTTTTGGTTATATGTCCATTAAATTTATTTACGCTAAACATATTTAATGTTCTGATATATTTTTATGTTATTTATTGTTATTATGGTCCTTCTTCATCTAGTTGTGGCTCTTCAGGGTCATACCAAATGCCAAAGCCCAATGTCACTGCGACCATTTTTGATCTATTGTGATCTTCACAGTTGGAGAATGATTTCTGCAAAAAATTGCAGTATTACCTTGGCTGTGAGAGTCTTTACCTTTTCTGGGTATATTAGTACATTTGATGTTTCTTTATTACAGTATAAAGCCATAGCATTTGTAGTGGGTTTGAGTAAAAAGATGTAGTAGGTTAGTATGATTAGTAAATGATTTATTCAAATTATTCTCAAATCCCAACTCATGAATAACAAATGAGTCGCTTTTTAATATATTCTTCAATAATGTTGAATAATTGATCCCTTTACCTGCCCCTTTGCTAACAGCGTCTACAGAACCCGAATGAAAAATTCTACAACTATCAAATAGTTCATGGAACCCTGTAAAAAATTGCACTTAGTACATTGCAAGTTGGGCCAATCTCGGTCCAATTACTTACATACTTTGCACATCCTTTACCAAAGTTGGGATAGATTGGCCAAATGTGAGATTGCTTTCGCATAGAGCTGTTATATCACCGTGACGGTGCGGTACTTCATTAAGGAGAGTGGCGTAAACAAAAAACAACAACCGTTTCCTGACTTATAGTGCACTTGTGTACACGATCACTTCCTTTTGTGTTTTATTAGTTTTAACACATTTGGTGGAATAAATATGATTTTGTAGAGTAAGTTTACTTATTGGATGAAGTATGTTTATTATTTCAAGACGCTATCACGGTGTTGCTAGCATATATTCAATGGAATACAACATGTTATCCAATGGAAATACATCCAAAATGTCTGAGGTACCTATCGTAGGCAACGTTGTGGGTATCGGGTAGTTCCTGTCTTTTGACAGCTAACAACCAGATTTTTTTTTAATTCAAACCAACAACCGCGCAATCTCTACAATGTTATTACATTAGTATAGAAATATAGATATAGGCAGTTCCTCGATACCTTTACCTAAGATACCTAAGATACTTTTACCTAAAATTATAACAAAGGTATTTTCATATGATTAAGAAATATTAATTGCTGTTAAGAGTAAATTTATTGCACTAATTTATTTAGCTTTACCTGTATCCCGCACACAATCCCGAGAAAACCATAAGGGAGTAAATGTTAAGTCCTTTTCTAGCTATCCACATTGTATGCCACTGTTTGTAACATTGGAACACGCCCTGCGATGTTTGTTACCAGAATGTAGGAATGAAAATAATTCATTTCTGTGATTGTAAACCGAACCCACGACTATTGCGCTTACACGCTGCGCCACTGCGCTATACAATACGTGTTACCCGAATAATTTATGATTAAGTGGATGAGTTAAAAGTATGCTAATATACAACTAGATGTATATATATATATATATATATATATATATATATATATATATATATATATATATATATATATATATATATATATATATATATATATATATATATATATATATATATATATATATATATTATATATATATATATATATATATATATATATATATATATATATATATATATATGTAGGTAATATGTAAAATTGCTTTATTTAAAACAATATGTAAACAACAATAGAATTTCAAGTTAATACATTAAACTATCTGATTTGATTTAACATTTGTTATGTTATTCATTCCAAACACAATGTACATAACGTTTTCGTTATCAGCATTCACTATATGACTAGGCACATACATATATAGCTACTAATGTTATATGTCTTATATGTATGTACAAGTGAATATTATAGTTTATGACACTTAGCTGTAAACCTAACTATAAAAGGTTTTTCTATATTTTTCCATTCTTCCATTTTAAAAATTTAAGATGTACTATAGAATGTATTGATGATGATTTTATATATATATATATATATATATATATATATATATATATATATATATATATATATATATATATATATATATATATATATATATATATATATATATATATATATATATATATATATATATATATATATATATATATATATATATATATCTCGAAATCAAAATGATATTAACGTTTCGACAGAGAGAACCAAACGTTTAGGTTACATTAATTATGTATATACATAATACATCATATCGTAATGCAAATGCAATAAAAATACCTATATAAAGTGGCAACTTCCGTTGAGTAAATAATTGACGATTGAATACTACTGAAAATTGAATGGAGGATTAAAACATGACTAATTAAGGTGACACAATGAATTACGAAAATTAGTCGATTTAGGTCAATTGTTGATAACGAACAATGTTTGTGCGGTGTGTAGCGGTATTTACGTTTAGTTTTCACTAGTACGCGGAGTTTGGGAAAACCTTGTGAGTGTACCTTTGTAATGAGTTAGACAGGCTTTATACATTTAAACTTTATTTGAAGAGAGAGAGACAGAGAAAGAGACAGGTACATTACTCGAATTTGCAGATATATCAATATAAAAAGATTGCCTTTTATATTTATATTTATACGTTTCACGCTTCAACCCTCTCATAGCAAAGAAGACAAAGGGAATCCCAGAACCTAGTGTTAAGACACTCCCCCCACCTTCCGCCTTTTTGAGGCATTGCATGTTGAATTGTGGGACTCAACGCCGCGCCTTATAGCCTCGTTGCCTAACCTAGTTGACAAAGCGAAGAAATTAAAAATGAAAAAATCCATCCTCCCCGAGTGGAAATCGTATCCACAAATCACGTCACGTTTATAGGTAGATACTGTGCTTATTCGCCACAACGGTCCTTGCTTTATATTGTAACAAATATATTTCTTAATGTTTTTTTGTTTAAATTCAATTTAAAATTAAAGTATTATCGAGGTAAATAGACATTTGTAATCAATTTTCAATTATCGTATGAATCTATATTCATCTACAGCTACCATCGCTCCAGAAGGCAGCTCAAGACCAATATATTGAAGAATTCAATATTATTTATTGGTCTTCAATAAAAAATTAATTATTATAACTTAATTAATTTTTATATATCAACTATTTTTTAATTACTCTAAATGTGTAACAAAATAAAGAAAAGTATTAAAAAAATACAATAAACTACATACCTTATGTATGTACATATTTATATTACAATCGCCGAGTCCTAAGACAACCTAAACACTTATCAGAGAAAAACATCGTTATCATTTTCCATTGTGTTTTAGCAGTAATTGTCACTTAAAGATGATTAGTTAATTAACTTTTCAAAGTATCAATTAACTTCGACATACGTAATACTGTTATCTAGTTATTACTTGCTATATGGGTTTCTTAATGGAGTCACCCAAACTGTTATGTAATGTACCTTTAAGAAAACGTGTATATGAATTATTTTAGATGTTTTTGAAGAAGAATATGAAGGAAAGAAGAAGCTTGAGAAGAATAATAGAAGGAACATGTTTTTTAATGTTATTAAACTTCTTGTAGTTGGATATATAGTTTTGTGTTTTGATTCGATTTCTGATATTCCTTCCAGCTATGACTTTTTTTATAGCGCCGATGTTTATTTTTCCAGGTATTTGTGATTGATTAGAAATTAGTTTATATTTCGTTTATTTTTGCAATATAAAAATAAATCGAAATTTTATTAATCAAATAAGTCTTCACTTATTCACCATTCATAATAAAGGAGGATGGCCCAAATTTTAAAGAATAATTTATGTCTTCTAAAATCCTCTTTCATAGTCCAAGCCTCACAATAATATAGAAAAGTGTACCAGATGTACAAATATAGGGGCAAAACATGTTTAAATATCAAACATAATTATATGTTTATGTGTTAAACATTGCAACAGAACTGTAACTACTGTAACTACTAAGTAAAGGTGATTTAGAATTTCGTTTTAATGTATTTACGAGTACTTTCATACAAAAACTTACCTTTACATATCTTAAAATCGTTTGATAAATGATAATACACCACATTAACTCCAAACCTGGCGTGGTTTCTCCAACACGCAAGTGCCTCGAAAGCAGGAACTAAGCAACGGAGTGTCTTAACACTAGTTTCCACAGTTTCTGAGGTTTCCTCTGCCTACCTTGCAATAAGCGGGATAAAAGCGTGAAGCTAAAAAAAGAAAAAAAAAAACTCCAATATTGATTGCGTCTCGAATTGTATATACAGAAGTATAATTCGAATATGCCTTTAGAAAAATATGTTGTCGCATATGTAAGCTACATTACAATTATGACTTTAATCGATTATTATCAAATCTGACCGCATGTTCGCTTCCCTCGTGGTAGGTGGCGGCGGACTAGACGTCAATTTATAAGAAATGAAAAAAATGATGATTAAAAACATTAATGAACGATTAAAAACATTATATATCTGTGAAATGCATTTACACGTTTATATATATATATATATATATATATATATATATATATATATATATATATATATATATATATATATATATATATATATATATATATATATATATATATATATATATATATATATATATATATATATATTTATATATATATAGATGCGTTGTTTACAACAATTGTAAATGTTACTATTTAAATGACTTAAATTAAAACCAAAATATTTTTATGATTTTAAATTATTAATCCACATTAAATATAGAAAAAATATAAAAAGAAAACATTTAAAACATTGAAAGCAGCGGAATTTAAACCTGCGTCTTTAGAAAACTGTCCAAACGTAACCACTAAGCCATAGACGTATAATATCAAAATCCGCTACGTTCAATATTTTTTTAGAATTTTAAACATTTAAAATTTAGATACAAATATGTAAATTCAAGTTAAACAAAAGGCTTGAAATAAATAACAAAACGATTTTCCACTTTTTTCCACTTAAATGAACTTGTGCAAATATTTATATATACAAATGTCGCTAATATGAATGATTAGCATGCACACTACAATTTATATAAGGATAATTTGCAAGATAGTTCGCACGGTTCAATACATAATTATATCTTATAAAACGTTGTTGCAGGTTCAAATCTGGCTTCGTTTAAAACTGTTTATATTAGAACAAAATATATCAGAACAAATATCTTCAGGACAAAATTATTGATATTTAATTAGAAAACCTTTTTAATTATCTGAAATATATAGTAAGATTTCGTTAATATCTATAAGAAAAGGTAAATCTATACTATTGATAATAAGAGTGTCCCTTTGTTTGTGTAGAGCCTTGTCCTCCAGATAATATTCCAGATAAAATAAAGAAAAAAGGCTTTTTTATTTATCTTTAACTTGTTATTTATTATATATTGACGACGTCGTGGATGGGACGTGGGTTCGATTCTCACGTTTTTCTTACCAGAGCGAGGCAATGTGTCTGGTCAGAATTCTACCACATAATCTAACACTAATTTCTACCTATTTTGTTATAAGCGGATTAAAGATAAAAATGTCACCATTACAAAAAAATCTTTAAAAATCATTAAATTCCTTAAAAAAATTGTGAAAATAAAATAAATATAGTAACAAAGCGGTATTAGATCATTATATTGAACCATAAGAGACATATATGTTTAACATATTGATAAACAGCTTCAGTTTTTGTTTGCTTTAAAATCTGTATCATTAGCGATCTCGATTTCAGGTACATTTAGCGAAGGTTCTAATTGGTGAATACTCGCCGGCCCAAACCGGATGTATGTAAACAAAGTTTATCATAGGACCTACTAGATTTCTGTTAGCATAGATTACAAAGTGTCACGTTCATTCTGCGTGCTATATTATATAACAATGTTGAGTGAAAAACTCGAGGGAGATGCTTAAATTGTATCAAAACGATACTATCTATGAGAATTTTCTTTTTTTAAATCCTCACGCTTTACTACGTTCGTAAGTGTAGGTAGAGGGAATTGCAAGAATCATGGGAACATAGTGTCAAAATACTCCGTTCTCTGCTTTCCGACTTTCAAGGCATTGTGTGTTAATTGGCGGAACTCGACGCAGCGCTTGCCTAGTAGTCAGAACAAAGAATCCATGCTCATGCTCCATGCATGGGAATCGAACCCACTGCGCATTTGCTCAGCAACAGTCCTTGATGATAAGGTTTTATTCATTTTTTTTTGTACTAAAACAAATAAATATTGAATTCTGCATTGTATACATACAATGTAAGTAGCGAATAATGTACCATTATTCTAGACAGATTCCAAGCGCAGTTATCGCTGGGTAACGGAAATAAATCATAAATCGCTACGCTTATGGCTCACCTTCTCAGTAAATATCTTAGTGTTTTGATCTGACCTAATTTTCAAGATCAATATATATTAATACTTTTTAAAACTTCAAACATTTTGTCACTTTTTTTACTAATTCAGGTACCTACAAAAGTGTTGTAGTTTAAAACCTCTCGAAACCTGCCTATAATAATTTATTTAAAAATCATAAACATGTAACTTGTAGTACTGTATTTTTTTTTAATATTTATAAAATAAATACTTGCTTACAGAAATATGACATTGCAGTGGCAATGATGCAATGATAATTGCCTCGTAATTACAAATTACTTCAAGAAACACCTGTTTACATTAAATTACTTATTAGTTTCCTATAAATTACAAGAATGAGCTAAATTAACAAACATAACAATAGCTTTCTTTAATAGAATCAATGGACAAAAATATTAAAATTGAAGTAGGAAAATTTAAATGGCAATAATTTAATTTTTTTTTCTTATAAATATTCGTACATCATAAAAGCAACAACTTTATATACAATATAATTTCCAATTCATTTTGGCGTAACGTCCATATCGGACTTGGAAATTTTTTCAATAGCATTATATCCGTTTTCAGAACGTTCGCTGCAATTCGGCAAAAAGTTTTCGAGCTCAGTCAGTTCCGAGTTCACGCTCTAATCTTTTCAATACAAATGAATACGGTACAGCAATTCTAATTCCGTTTGCGAGCTCACTCTAATTCAATTTAGTTCTTAGTTCCATGACCATTTTTCAGATCCACTCAAGCTCACTCATTCATTCGCTCTATTGTATAGGTTTAACCTATTTGTACAGGTTGTATAGGTTGTGTATAGGCGTTGAATGAATGAACGGTTTGTTTTGTAGGATAGTGAATGATTTCCCTTTAATTTTTATTACTAATTTAATTTCACTTATTTTTATTTAAAATATTCTTATAATTTGTATAACTCTGTTCTTTTCACTCTGCTTATGGTAACTTTATACTAAACATGTTCTAACATTATCTGATAATACGCGATGCGAGTAAAGATCGATTTTGCTGTGCGGCATCTTATACGTAATGGATGGAGAGGGTCTTATTATGTAGTATCAAGTTCCTTTACTGATGAATCCAACAACTATATATATATATATATTTATATATATATATATATATATATATATATATATATATATATATATATATATATATATATATATATATATATATATATAAATATATATATATATATATATATATATATATATATATATATATATATATATATATATATATATATATATATATATATATATATATATATATATATATATATATATATATATATATATATATATATATATATATATATATATATATATATATATATAAATATATATATAAAATATTTTTGCAAAAAATTTTCTCATAGATACGGTTTAAATAATGTAATGTTCTGTATGTATTGTTACTATATTATTTTCATGATAGAATTGAGAATTTTTTGAAGTATTTTTTCTTGTATCAGAAAGTAAAGTTGCTTGAATTTATTTAATAAAAAAAATGTTCTTTGTCCTTTAATTTGTATTACAACGTCAACCAATTAAATAAGTCCTCCTCCACTATTATATACAAAATTCGTGTTAAAAATTATCATTTTATTGTACAGCCTTGTTATCATTGTTATTGCCTTACTCTACATTTTAAACCAGTTGCTGTTACAAGGATCACAAGTTAGGTTAGTCTTTTCCGCATACAGCAGGGTAGACGAAGTCTAGTGTTAAAATACTTCAGTCTTCACAATCCGTCATAGACATTGAGTGTAAAGTGGCGGAACTCAACGCTTTACTTTGTCTTCTAAGTGAGCGATGAAATTAATTATACATTTCTTCAAGTGGGAATCGAACCCGCATTTACATTGAGCCACTACTAATTTGTTATTATTATTGTAACTGTAATTAAAATGTGTTATTTATAAATAAAATGTTTATTACAGTATAATTGTCGTATACATAAAAAACAAAAAAATTAAACGTATATTTATATTTTTAATGTTATCTTTGGATTTTAGACCAAAATAGTAACAGAGTTGATCTCAAGCAACAAAGAGATTGTATTTGTATTATGAACATTTTTGCAAAAATAATTTATAATATTTTAAGTGTAAAATTATTTAAAAAGAAAACAGAAACGAAGTGGTTCGTCGACGGTTCAGGTGATCAAAGAGCTGACAATTTTCTCGCTTAGCGTATCTGTTTAACGATCCAGCGACAAAATGCATTGCCTTCGTGGCCTTATATTTTTAATACTTTTTGGTTTATTTTAGGTTACATTTTACTTTTATTTATATCTTATATTACACATCTTTTTTTGTTTAAATATATTCTAATATTGTCGATCGAAAAAAATAAACTTATCTAAGAATAATAATAAAAGTAAAATAATAAATACGTCCAATACGTTATCAAAAATTAATTTAATGCGGTACAAATTTTGACAGGATAAAAATAATGCTTTGTAAAATTAACCCCATTGTGGAACAGATCTGATCGTCGTGTATTTGTGGGTCCTTCCTCCACCAGGCTTATTTTCTTCTCTTTGGTATATTTCTGTGTCAGACTGTCACATTTAATATGATTTTATCATTGATTTATTTTTATTTTCGACTTATTTATTTTTGTGTTTAACAGATTTTCAAGATCTTTTATGTTTTTAATATATATTTTGAGTCAAAGTCGTACATTGACTTTGACTGAAAATATCATTTAAATAATAATAGAACATAACAAGAAAAGATTTGAAAGGACGTGACGGATTTTGTATATATGTTAAAACCATATTAAATATGGCAGTAAAGTTATAAAAATAATTGAAAAGAAATGAAAAATAACTAGAAATAAATCGATATGTGGAAATCGTGGCAATAACTATACATTCCAAGCTAGCGGAGTCACTGACGTCTATTGATTGTAACTAAATCTAGTACAAAGGTGGAAAAGAACGAACGTGAATAGATTGAAATATAGGATACTAGAGCACCGGATCCGTAAAGCTCTGATCCGGAAATGAACATTTACTTACAAATAGCAACGGAACGAAAAATATGAAAGAATCTCATTTTACACAAACAAAATCTTTGGTCTCTCAATTTAATTAAATTATTACATTATAACCGTCGTGGCTTAGAGGCGCAGCGTCTGCCTTAAGGCGGCGGCTTGTGGGTTCGATTTAGATCTAGAGAAGATGGACTTTTCATTTTTATTTTTTTCACTCTGGCAACTAGGTAAAGCGCGGCGCTAACTTCCGTTGTAGTTGTGTATATATATATATATATATATATATATATATATATATATATATATATATATATATATATATATATATATATATATATATATACCCATTTCCATGATGAACTTAACACATTTAGCATTTAACTGTACTTGACGAGTTGCCAGAACGAACTAGTTGCCTTGTATGATAAAAACCAGTATCGAGACCTTGCTGACACAGTGACATTGACGTCCATGCCAGGATGTAGGTGCCACTGCATCACATTCAAACCTTACTATGACTTTGAAACATATATTGTATGTGAATTAATTTTTATATATGTATATATATATATATATATATATATATATATATATATATATATATATATATATATATATACATATAGATAAATACGTAATAAAGACCATCTTTTAATATTAACTTTTTTAGTTGTATATATTTATACATATACATATATATATATAAAATATGCTTTTGTAAGTTTGATACAAATAAGAACTTGAATAAAAATACATAATAAAACCCACTATCTATTCAAAGGCAGATCAAACAACGGATACTAATGACACGATACTAAGAGCGTTAACAAACTGGTCCATTAAACATATAATCGATAATGCCTAATAATATTTTTTGTATAATGCCTTATATATATATATATATATATATATATATATATATATATATATATATATATATATATATATATATATATATATATATATATATATATATATATATATATATATATATATATATATATATATATATATATATATATATATATATATATATATACTCCCTCAAACGAATTAGAGTAATGGACAACGGCTGAATAGACCTACTCGAATATTTCAAGAGGTCTTGACAACGTATGGGTAATATTGCTAATGTGAACATTAACAATTGCCCAGTGTAAAAAGGATTAAATTGGAATTACACTACGTATTGTGAAATATTATTTATAATTACATGAATATCAGGGTAGGCAAAGGGAAGCGTAGCAACCGTCGGAACCTAGTGTTAAGACACTCCGTTTCTCAATTTCTGCCTTTTCGAGGTATTGCGTGTTAAGTGGCGGAACCCAACGCCGCGCTGTGCCTGCCAGAGTGAAAAAAAAGGAAATGAAAAAGTCCAGCTTCTCCTAGCGGGAATCCTACCTACAAACCGCCGTGTTTACAGGCGAACGTTGCGCCTCTACGCCACGACGGTCCTCATTATATAATCAGGTAGATATTTTTTTAAAGAAGTTGATAAATTATGGCCTGGAACTTATTAGGAAAACATAAAGTTTTGACAGTTGCATACACACAGATTAAAAATATAAGGCTTTGAATTGACAGTGACAGTGGATGAAGCATGAAGTTGAAAAAAAGCAAGAGATATATTAATTTTTCAATATTTTTGATATTATTATTATGTATTATTATGTTATATATTATGTTATATCTGAATGAAGTCAGGGTACATCGACGATATACAAACGATTGTATTTCTATGAAATTAACATTTTGATGTGCCAACACATAATTTAGGCAAGCTATCAAAAATTCTGCGGCTGTTCTCTTGAAATATTCAATTGAATGGAAAATTTTGTGGCGCTATATTTACACACGAATGGAAATGTAGACGCCGGACAGATCGCAAATGATATACCTAAGTATTTATAATTCCAACACATGCGCTTTATGTGATGTAATGAATTTATCTTTTTAGATTTTGTATATATTTTTTTAGAGTTCCGTAGTTTAAACGTAAAATACGACCTCTTATACGATCTCTTTATGTAACTCTAGTGAACCTTAAGATCTGTCTATATGTCTACTTGTCTTTCAACTAAGACTTTTTCTTGAAATTGTGTGGAAATCTAGTCGAAATTATTATCAAATATCCAGATAATCCCTTTAGTAATTTACCGTAATCATTAACTTTTTCTACTTTTTCTTCATTTTTCTGTTAAATTCCTCGTTTTTACATATGAAATCGCATTGCATTCAAAATTTGCCACATGAGAACCTACAGTGTACTTTAACTAGAATTATGAATTTTAACGAGTACAAAACGAGTGCATTTGGCCGCAAATTTGAGAAATCAAATAAAAAAAAACATATGGAACCCCTGATGCATGAGTATTAATATAGTATTAATATAGTGTAGTAATTATATAGTGGTTACGACAGAAAAAACCTAGAGTTGCAGCATTTTAATTGTCATTTATATATCAGACCCAGCCAAGAAAGAACTATATCAATATTTTTCCACTCGTATGGTAATTTTCATATTTTTTAAATTTATTTTATTTTTTAAAGATATAAACATAGCGACATAAATATGTTATCCTTATTAACATAATGAATCGATTGACTCAATATAAATTTATTTAAGTTGTTTATCGGTTGCCATAGCAACGCACGAACAAAAATATAACATATTCATCAATAAGAGAAAGCTACATGTATTGAGATATTAGACAGTTATTAAATACTAACATATTTTAATGCGAGTAGATATTTACAATTTTATAATTTTATTTTTTTTCTATTTTCGTGCATGACCTGCTTTATAAGTGTGTATTGAACCTCTTTACTATAAGGTATGTATGGTAAGTAAATAATAATATAATATAAACACTTGTAAGTAATGAACGATAAATGCTCCGCACCTTCAGCGTAAAGTGGACGAGATACCTTATGATGACAAAAAATATAAGAGTTTATCTCACAACATTCTATATATAAAAAATTAACTATGATTTTATTATATTTTTTCATTAAAATAATAAATATGAATAGATTATAAATTACTATACATATTAATGTATATGCTATATTTTTCATTAAAATAATAAATATGAATAGATTATAAATTACTATACATATTAATGTATATGCTATATTTTTCATTAAAATAATAAATTTTTACCGTCGTTGTGATTTGAAAGTCGAAGAAACAGGAAAGCGATATTAAGACATTAGTATTTTTGTATTAATTTTATTAATATAATTCTTCACAAACGCTGAAAAGTAACGCAATACATTTATTATCGATTGTCAAAAAATATGAATATAAAAAAGTCATCAGAGATATAGACTACATGTTAACAAAAGTTTAGTTCTAACAACAGTTAAGTTTTGTAAGATAAACGAAACTTTTTAAAATCTTTTTGATTTACACTATTAGATATTACATTGTAAATGACTAGAAAAAAAAGTTTTAATTTGATTTTCCCTCTAACGCTGCCTACTTCTCAACGTCAAGGATCTCTAAAAAACATCAAGAGTCGTCAAAAATCGACAACAATCGTCTAATCATGTCGAATGCATCCTTCATCGAATGCTATCGCGGTCTGGTCCATTGATAACCAAACAAATCCTGTAAAGCTAACCTTGCAAGAAAATTCGCTTAGACAAGGTTGATCGAGATCCATGACTCACCTATAGACACTAAATTATAATAAAATGTGGCGAAATGTGGATAACTGTGAAGTTTTACTAAATTTTTCCCTATTAAAAAATAAATTGTAACATATAACTAAAATATACGACGCACTCGCCTTGACTACTGTTTATCATATTTTGTATCACCCTGACCTATCTTATCCTAATTTACGCATACAATAGTTAAATTACACTAACTAATAATAACAACACAATATTTAATATGTACATGTAGAATGATGTTTTGATTGTAGATTTTTTTTATAAAAATCAATTATTTAGTTTAGTTAAGGCTTAAAATTATTACGATTTTTTTTATTTACTTACTAAACCTGACAACAACTTGCCTGGTCAAATGACAATAGCACATACCCATGTTGAAATCAGAAGTATATTGAAATCAGTAATATATAATACCTTTCCTCGACTAGTCGGCTATACAATACTTATAGTTCGGTAGTTCCTGAGAACAAATTCTTTAACTTTACAATAATATAATATGTTTAGGGCAAAATAAGAACCGATCTATATGGTGCTTCAATAAAACCTTATTGCATGTCGACTTTATAAACGAAAAAAAAATATCTACTAACACTAATTGTGGAAAACCGGAGGATCACTGAAACCACTGTATATCTATATTTTAAAATAACGAGTACGTATTAAGTACCAACGTATAGTAAGACATTGACATATTTTCAATTCATATTACATAGAGTGTAATGTTAGAGTAAAAAACATTTATTAACAATAAAAGAGCAAATACGCTATTAAATCGAAGACAGTTGTTAAATTATTGATTTATTTTTAATTTATTTCAATGAAACATTTGTAATTTTTTAATTAGATGAATTTGAATATAAAATAAAACTTTAAAATTAAAATATCTTTTTTAAAGTTTTACTGATTTTTTTTTGTGTAAATTTTATATATTATTTTCTAATAAGTTTGATGTCAATTGTTTTGATAAAAACCTACATATTATATAAGAATTTATATTGTATTCAATAATTTAAATATTAGCATTATTGCTTAATATTACCATTTTATATACTAATACACGCTTTTGTCATTCTAAAGATCTTTCTATATTTAGGATCGTTTGTGGAACTGTGGAAGTGTTGAATGGCAGAACTCAACGCCGCGTTTTGCCTAGTTTCCAGAGCGAAGAAAATGGGAATAAAAAGTCTATCTTCCCCGAGTGGGAATCGAACCCCCAAACCGTCATGTTTACAAGTAGATACGAGGGCCAAACTGAAAGTTTTTAGAATTGGCAAATTAAAAGCATTATATTAAAAAAATAAGTTTAAATTTTGAAAATAGAACTCTTTACCAATAATATAGAGTATACATTTCATTCATTTGTCATTTGTTTTACGATTTGGCGGCAAATTGAAAATTGTCTGTGCACGTCAGAATGAATTTAAGCCGAGAAAATTTTCGTGCAATGATTTTTTATGACTTTCGATGTCATATAAGTCAACAAGAAAGTTATGATAGACTTCGATTGGCTTTTCACGATGAAGCCCCATCTCGTGCCACAGTTTACAACTGGTTTAATGAATTCAAACGTCGAACTAATCTCACCGATGATTTGCGTGAGGGACGGCCTTCTACAGCGACGACTGAAGATAATATCAGTGTTGTGCGGCGTATGATAGAGACTGACAAAAGAGTGACCTATCAGCAGTTTCGGACAAGTCTAGGCATAGGTATGAGTCAAGTGCACAAAATCCTCCATGAACATTTAGCGGTCAGGAAGCTTTGTGCCCGCTGGATACCGCATAATTTGACCGCGGCTCAAAAACTCCGCCGTGTTGATTGGTGCCGAGAAATGATCCAAAAATTTAACGGAGTTGACTCAAATGCTGTGTTCGACATACTAACGGGTGACGAAAGCTGGATTTACTGTTATGATCCGGAAACCAAAAGACAGTCTGCTCAGTGAGTGTTTCCTTCCGAACTCGCCACTCGCCAACTAAAGTGAAGAGAGGTCGAAGTGTTGGAAAAAAGATGGTGGCCTCGTTCTTCGGAAAGACAGGTCATTACGCGACAGTTGTCTTAGAGGATCAGAAAACGGTTAATGCAGAGTGGTACACTAACAACTGTTTGCCACTTGTCTTGGAAAAAGTTCGAGAGAAACGACCTCGCAGCAGGATCCTCCTTCATCACGACAATGCCTCGTCACACACCGCCAGGCAAACGATCGACTATTTGGCGACCTTAGACGTGGAATTACTGGGTCACCCGCCGTGTGGCCCCGACCTCGCACCCTGCGATTTTTATTTATTCCCGGAAATTAAAGAAAAACTTCGAGGAAAACATTTTATGGACGCCGAAGAAGCAGTGGCTGCGTTTCAAAACGCCGTTGAAGAGACCCCTAAGGCCGAGTGGGCAAGGTGCTTTTCTTAATGGTTCCATCGAATGCAGCGATGTATTGATGTAAATGGACGCTATTTTGAAAAGTTATAATAAAACTAATAACTTGCTAGAATGCTTAGTTTTTGATTTTCTAAGAACTTTCAGTTTGACCCTCGTATTACGCCTCTTCGCCACGACGGTCCTCATCACTTGTAATGACACGAAAATCTTCAATAGAAGTAATGACACGAAAATGTTACAAAACAACTTTTACAATACTATATAGGTATGTACTATATTATACATAGATACGAGATATCTAGTACCAATAATGACTATCACAATGCACGAATAGCAACAGGAGATAATGAGATAAAGGCGCTTGTGTCTTTGAATGAATAAATATTTGATGAATAAATATTTAAACAAAATAAACAGATGCTTGTTATTACTGTTGAGTGTTGATCTACTTTTAGTGTACTAGCTCTGGTCTAAAACTTCAATACATCTTTACTTTGACATGGAAGAAATGTAAACAATGCTTTGGTATACGATATATACGATCCAGCGGCGCAGATAAATCATGGCGTTAAATCCTGCTACAGGAAGCGGAGAACAGAGTGTCTAAATACTAAATTCCTTGCCTACTCTACTATGCAAGGTACAGCGGCCATAAGCTTTTACACCTTAATTCAATTTAATTTAATTTCTCTTGTTAATTCTTCTTCTTCATAGCAAAATAACCCCTACCATATATAAACTAGCGGTTTAGCACTTTTAAACCATTTTATATGATGAGTTTTGGGACTCAACAACGCATTTTGTTTTAACATATAAGAGAAATCAAAATAATTTCATTTTAATTTGAATTTACATCGCGTGTTTAATAAGATACTGTGACACGAGAGCACTACCTTATTTTGCGTACCCATAATTAAGTGTCAATAAAATTATTATGCCGCTTGCATAAAATAACAATGACATCACTAGTGCATGTTTGCAGCTACTTAAAAAGGTGTCTAGGTAGACCTTAGTTGGAGTTCTATCTAACAATCTTGGGCGAAGCAAAAATAAGAAATATATAAAAAATATTCAATCCAATTCTATACTTGCTAATGTACATTTTGACTATTGATTTTTTAATTTATATTAACATTATTTCACGAATGGAATAGAACATTTAAGTGTAGCTTCTTATAACTAACTGTAGCGTATTGAATGGTGGAACTTAACGCCGCGCTTTGCCTTATTATCAGAGCATTTATGAAATAATCCATCCTCTTCAAATGTTACAGTAGTTATCGTTAAAGTAAGTTGTTAAAATACGTACAATAAATATATATTTATATATAAAAAAATATTTTAAGCAAATATGTAAGTAACAAGTGTTTCCTAACAAGACTGGGAAAGCTTGATCGATGAAATGTTTCAGTTATAATTAACTAAAACGTTCTCGTCATTATTTTTTTTTAGCTTCACGCTTTTATCCTGCATATTGCAGGATAGGCAGAGGAAACTGCAGGAACTATGGAACCTAGTGTTAAGACACTCCGTTGCTTAGTCTCCGTCCCCACTTTCCGCCTTTTTTCGAGACATTGCGTATTGAGTGGCAGAACTCAACGCCGCGCTTTGCCTAGTTTTCCAGAGCGAAGAAGATGGAAATAGAAATATCCATCTTCTCCGAGTGGGAATCGAACCCCCCCACTGTCGCGTTTATAGGTAGACGCTACATTTCTAAGCCACGACGGTCCTCAAAAAAAAATTAAGTATACAATAGTAGTTTATTCCATTCAAAATGAGTACCAAACCGAATCAAACCAGCAATATTTACATATATATATAAATATGTACAGCACTCACAAATGTTACTAAATAAATTCCTGAACATTCAACTAGAAAGACAAAATTGGGAACAATTTAAGCGTCCTTTTGAGCTTTAAGTCGAATTTCCGAATGTTTTCCTGCAAATTTGTTCTACAAAGCCTTTACCTACTAAATTTACATACAGATGTAACTAGATATTCACTTCGAGCATTTCATTGCCGTTATTTCCATCAACGTGTACGGTAATGTTTAGATACTGATAATATTGTTAATATTGATTACTAATCTGCATTAAATGGAGCATTTTATATATACATTTTTAGATACATTTATATATTACTTATTCTAAATATATATTTAAATCTATTTACGTCCCTCACGTCCCTGTGAAAAACACTAGTTTGGGGTTATAATTTTACATAATGTTCTTCTTTGACTCGAACTATGCTTAGTTAGTCTATTAGACCTAAAATACGCAATGCCAATAAAAGTAGAGAACAAAGTGGCTTATCACTAGGCAACTACAGCAAAATGTACCTACATATAAACGACCCAGTCTATAATATAAAGCGTATTGTAAACATTTCAACATTATTTATTGCCACTACAATCAAAGGTTTGTCCGCTTAGTAAAAACTGATAGCGCGTGTAAAAACAATTCATCACGACACGCCGGCCGCACGTGCGCGGCCCGTCTCTTTAGTGATTGATTACGAGTACGCTATTACAGAATCGATTTTTTTTATCACATCGATAAAAGATCTAGATGATTGTTATGGATAGTCGATACTATACTAGTATAGATAGTGATGTAGTCATTTAATAGATATTTGCAAATCAGACGTGAATATAAATTGAGATAAATCAATTTATATTTGGGTCCGATTTGCAAATATCATCAAAAATCTTTTACTTGTTTTAAGTGTCCCTTTTTTCTGATATTTAACAAACAATGAAACAGAATATAAAATAAATATACATTGCATTCTAGATAGCCTATACATATTGTTATCACACCTTATTAGTAAGTAGGTAAACTAAATCTAGAACCATTTTATTAACAGAAATCTGAAACCGAAACCGAGCTGAGTTAATTCAAGTTAAGTTTTCCTTTAAACAGACTATATACAACTGGATATGTAGAACTAGCATTTAGAATTGAACCTAAAACCGTCGAGCTTATAGTCAGACGCTGTGCCGATAGTATAATTTCAAGTAAATATCGTTTTACCTTACTGATACAAGAATTATTGACCCCTACGATTTGGTGCGGATCTTAAGATAAGGGTACGAGTATGACGCAAATGGACAATCACGTGCTTCACACATTTTAATTGTGATTAGCAAGTATTGATGTTGTTGTACATAATTACCTATATTGACATTTGGTGTTTGGCACTGACTTGCGAGTTTTTGAAGGAAAAATCATTTAAAATAAAATATTTTAGTTATTTTTTTATAGAAATTGATATTGGAATTTGAATAATCGTTATTAATATATTAAATTTATGTAAAGAAATTATCAATAAAGAAAAATATTAAGGTGTAATAAAAACTGAACTAGACGATGTAGGTAGATGGATGTGGGTCGAGCTTCCCATATATATATATATATATATATATATATATATATATATATATATATATATATATATATATATATATATATATATATATATAAATATATATATATATATATATATATATATATATATATATATATATATATATATATATATATATATATATATATATATATATATATATATATATATATATATATATATATATATATATATATATATATATATATATATATATATATATATATATATATATATACACATATATATATATATATATATATATATATATATATATATATATATATATATATATATATATATATATATATATATATGTGTATATATATATGTATATGTGTATATATATATGTATATATATATATATATATATATATATATATATATATAAAGTTTCAATAAATTTATTGATATATATTTGATTAAAAAAAATATTATAGAGGGTAGCTTAGCTTAATAATCATTGACTAAAAACAAAAACATCGCAGTATAATATTTTTAGGAAATGTTTCGTCATTCATTTTAATTGAATTGATTTTATATTAAAAATAATTCTAAAAGGCTAAATTACGTGGCTAATTTTCAATGTCATAATCCAATTTTTAGACCAAATTTTTTGACAAGCGCATAACGATATATCTGATGTGGAAAATTAAATCGTAATACACTGAAGTATAAGTAATATTATGTAACAATATGAGCATATTTCAAGAAACGCTTCGTGATTCTTGAACGGGTCACAGCGATAAGTATTTACGTCAATGGACAAAATCTTATATTACCTCTAGATTTTTCCATCCATATCATATGATGATTGTTTCTATATGTTTTTGATTATCTGTAATAGAAACATTTGTTTGGTATATGTTTTTTTATCTTTTTTCATATCTATAATGTTATTGACCTGTTTAGTACTAATCTGATTAGGTTACAATCGAGTTGAGTACCTCTATATAGGGTAATAATATTCGAATAAAATATTATGTACAATGATTTAATGATAGACTTTTTTATTTCAAGAATTTTCTTTATTTTTTATATAGAAATAAAATAATAAAGCGGGGAAGGAAAAGCAGGGATCAAGCATCGGAGTGTCTTAATACTAGGTTCATGTGGTTCCTGCAGTTCCCTCTGCCTACCTTGCCATATGCGGGATAAAGCGTTAAGGTATAAAAAATATATTAAGAAATGTATTTGTAGATAGGGAACAGATATAGGGGAGGGAAAGATCT
This sequence comes from Dione vanillae, assembly GCA_037178615.1. NCBI lineage: Eukaryota > Metazoa > Arthropoda > Insecta > Lepidoptera > Nymphalidae > Dione > Dione vanillae. Next base: position 476,061 of record JAZFAU010000013.1, read on the forward strand.
TTATATAATATCACTTTCTCTTTACACTTTTCACTACGAATGAACGATGTACTAGGGTAGTTAAAATATTTAAAATAATTCTCGAATAAAATTCAAATTATCTAGTATCGAGTAATTACTCGAGTTATTATAAAAATAAACTATTAATAAAAATGTTCTATGATGTTTAATTACTTATCTGTATAATAAATAACAACAATAAATAGCTATAAAATTACAATATAACTTAATATAATCTGTTATCTTTTCCTTAAGGATTAACCAAGTAAATGTAAGGACGAGGTCGTCTCTCTTCATTATTATCTGTCTCACTTACCTACTAATTGCTGTCACGATATATCGAGGTCGAATTAAGGAAACAAATTTGACTTCCTCTTATTATTGTAAAAATACAAAAAAGGTTCTTTTATCCCTGTTGTCCATTCTTCTTGGTATATATTAAATTTAAGTTATATAATACAAGAAAATATCGTAAATTCAGACCAAGAGCGTAACACTAGATTACTGGATAACATATCCTAAAAAAAAACGTCTAAAAGCGTTTTTAGGTTTGTGAGTTTCTATGGTTAAAGAATGACTATGATTTTAAATACTTTGGTTATACTGATTTAGTAAGAAAAAGAAAGAAAGAATGATTTGTCTGTCTGTCACTTTGTATTCATACATATATACATATATATCTTCACGCTCTATCCTTAGCGGGGTAGTCAGAGAGAACGGCGCGCCAAACGCTGCGGTCCCTGCATACCTCTTTCGCCTCGTCCACTGTCATTAACATCTTCATACAAGCTCTCCGGGGAGTCCTTATGCTTTTTACGTGACCTTCCTCCAGTATCTTCGATACTGTGTTTTCGAATGTCAGCCGAGGTCTTTGTATTAACTTTATACATATATTGTATGAATGTAATACGTAAAAAGTAGTTCTTTTCATTATAATTTTACGTACATAGATTGGAAGAATGAAAGATTATAGACAAATATTGGCAGTTTAATTCTATCTACACATATCTATATATAACTTCCTGCGATCATTGTTGCTTCATATCACACACGAGGAAATATTTTCATAGACATTTTCCCTATAATGGTTCTCATGTAAATACAACGTACGGAACTACCGTTATTAAACACGTTTCTTAATAAAGGTTAGGTTGTAGGAAAAGATAAGCTTGGGTTGACATTACATATACATAATATATATAATTGTTAAACCAACACTAATAAAATAAAAAGTTTCAAAAGACACCTATTTTACATAAGTACCTATTTATGTTAACATTACTTAAAATATTTAATCATAAGTAATTTAAATATTATAAAATCACAGTTATTTGATTGTATTACTTTGAAGGCACGATAGAGTACAGAGTTAGTGGGAACATCTCAACAACTCGTAAGAAATTGACAACAATATATGACTGACACTTATTTTTATAAAAAAAATCTTATATGCCTATACAAGGTAATCTACAATTGCTTAATAAGTCATCTTTTTAGATTATTTATGTCTTTTCATATTTTTATCATTGAAGGCAGCATTACATCCATGTCGAACTTAAAGGAGGTTAACCGCAACCAGTGGTCATAGTCGACAGTCGATAGTAAGATCTTAAATTGCGCATCTAATAATAGTTTATGTTGGTTACAATATGATTGTTTATGGTATTGTGAAGCATGTTATGGAGAAATTATAAGTATTTTTTTCTTGTTAGAAAATTCGTTTTTGGTCTTAAATTAGAATGACATTCGTAGAATAGTTTCCTCTGGGTTTTCGGTTAGTGTAAACGATTTAACTTCAAGTTCAACTGCCTTAACTAGGAGATATACAAATGAAAGCTTGAAAAACGAAAAATATCTTAATTTAGTAATGTTTAAGTGTCACTTGAAAAAGACGTGCACATATGTTTTTAATTTCAGATGTTTGTGTTTGATTCAAAAATATAAAACTTAATGTTCAAAATAAAGGTCAAAATGATTATAAAGTTACCATAGTAGCGGGAGTATCGTTAGTTCGAAACCGTGCCAAGTTAATAATACCCACTTCACGTTCCAAACTCTGACTGGCGAGTTCTGGTAATAAGCCGGGATGGATTTTGAACTAGAGTTTGCCAGTGATTTTATTTTGATACCTTGCATATTTTCTATAGGTATATGTGACAGATGTGCAGAAGCCTCGAAATTATCATCGATTTGTAATTTCAAAGAGAATTTCTTCATTATTAATACAATATTTTTTGCTACACTTAGTTATAGCGGTAGGACCTACTATAAATTATTGTAATTAAACAACATTGTGAAATCAATTTCTAGTTAGTGTAATTGGATAATTAGACGTGCTGTCATTTGTACAATGATTGTAGTTATGCAAATATTTATCATATTTATGTGTATAATCTAATCCATATATATATATATATATATATATATATATATATATATATATATATATATATATATATATATATATATATATATATAAAGCCGTATTATAAAGACCTATATGTACAAGACCACTACCAGGCCACTATATAGTACGTTTATGATGTCCACGCACTGTGCGTTTCTAGTTTCACAATGTACGTATGCGGTTAGTGCATACTGCATTTATTTCAATTGACCTATTACGTTACATGTTCGTTATTCCTGCTTATTTTCGTATTAAATAAATCGTTTTTGTCACGCAATTGCATTTTAGGGCTTTTACTGGTTAAATGACATCATTTATGTAGTTTACTGTGGTCATAGCGGAACAAAATACCTGTTTAAATTGGCTACCTATAATCTTTAATTTAGTATTGGATTATGGATATAATAATATACAATGTGTAAAATATATACATATATGTTGGAATATAATTACTATATTAGTATCTGGACATATATATTAAATTATAACATATTTTCATACTAACTAGTACACATTTTCAACGTTATTATTCCTTGTTATTTTTGTTGTGCAAACATAGGGAGGGGACGCAATTAGTTTAATGTAACGAGCTAATCGATAACGATATTGAAGTATATTTACATGAATTACTTAGTCGAAAAATTGGGTACAGCGTTGTAATTAAATTGGGTACATTATTCCATCGTTATCATCATTTAATTTTTCGTTTCCAATCTAGTCCTAACAAGCCATCGGCTTCTATGAGATCCCATTTTTTCTATGAGATATGAGACGCCCAGATCGTGGTAGGTTGCCTGTTAACTGAGCGTCTTCATAATCGTTGGAATCCCTCGGGAAATTATTATATATTGTTTACGGTTCTTTACTTTACAAAGATGTATCTTATACTTTAGGTTTATTAAAGATTTAATTTATATTAAATGTTAAGTGGATATTGGTCGGGCAGAACACATCTTAAAAAACATCGCAACCGAACATGAGTACAACATCATTATCCATTTGTTTCACGATTTATCCTTCATATAGCAGGGAAGGCGAAGAAAAAGGCATAATATTCTCCGTCCTTTTCTCCTCCTCTAGCGTAAGCTCCTAAGCCTCTGTGGTCCACACTTCGAAATATTAAAGTATTTCTGTCTCCCTAATGAAGAACAAAGTCACAACCGTTCACAGTCAGATTCTCCAACTACATCATGGTAGCCTCAATAAAAGTTATTAGCAACTAATTTTATTTCTCTTCGTAGGGTATAAGCAAGTCGATTTAATAGGAACGTCTCGCCCGATATGGTCGCCAATTTAGTCGGGTTATTTCAGTGAGAATATCGACCACGACAAATATATTTTCGGCACTAATTTGTCTTTGATCTGAATACAAATATAATTGCAGACGGGATTTCGTCTTATATTAAAATTTCTAAATTTATTAAAGTAAATTTGTCCTTAAAGTGAAGTTATCATTTATAATAATTATTTTATTATACAAAAAGTAACATAGTTGTTAGTAGTACTAGAGTTGATACGTCCTAGTGTAATTGATATGGATAAGTTTGTACTTCCATGGTCTGGTAGGCCAGAAACTTTTTAAAATATCCATATTTCTTCTTAAATTTATTATAATACGTAATTAAATATATACTAATTTTTGGAGTTTAATTAACAGTTAGCCAATGAGTCATTTTAAATTGTTTATCGTATTTCTTATAGTAAGTGTTAATTATTCAATAAAAAGACAATGCGTGTTTGCGCCTCCTAAACATTTATGATAGTACTGTGATATAATGGACTCAATCAAAGTTTTTTAGTACTAATTTAGTATTTGATGACTTTAGAGTATATGCAAATCGCAATAATCATAACGTCTCCCCCAATAGGCCACTAATTTAGATGGATTTAGACCCCAGTAAAAATATCAATCGCGACAAATATATATTAGAGTTTGTTATTACATTGCAAAATATAAATTAGTTTACAACTTTTAAAAATTTTGAAGGCACTTTTCTAGGCATCTCTCTAGAGTAAATTTTACTATAGAATACACTATGTTGTTAAATTTCTAAGAGATAGTTACATAAATGTCAAGATATTAGGAAAATGTTACAATAAAGTAAACATTTGTAAAAGTAAACATAACATCCACATTTCTAAGTCACTAAAGGTCAAATTAATTGTATAATATTTAATGGATTAAAAATTTTGACCTATTATATCTGAATGAAGGTCGTCTGAAAGAAAATATAGATATACTTAAATAAACTTAGTTACACAGTATATGCGGCAAATTGAACATAAAGAGATTCAGATAAGAAAGATACGTTCGTTGATAAGAAACATGCTCATCAAGATCTTATGTCGATGATAATACTTGAAGCACACTTAGGGATAACTTATGTAACAAGACTAACTAATGTGAATCGTTAGTTGTTGTAAAAAATTAAACAAAAACGCTTTGAATAAGTGTCTACGAACTCGTTTGTTGCAGGGTAACCATGTTTTAGTGTACTATAATATATGTAGGTATAATATATGTCTGGCAGGTTCATAGTTGGCTAATTTTATTCAGTTTCCCTGTTTAACAGACGAGGTACACTGTAAAATTCCACTCAACACGCAATGGGTAAAATAATTTACCAAAAATTGGGGACAATTTGGTGGAATAGTGGAAAATTTTCTTTAAACTGTGTCTGGCAACATCATATTATTATATAAAATATGATCAATTTGGATGACTTCATCATGCAATCTTTTTGAAAGGCGTTTGATAAAAACTACAAAGTGTATATTTTTGTCTCCATCGTTCCCCAGCACATGCTCCGTTGCATTTGCTTTGCCTTATGAGCTTGCTAATATTAAAAACTATATGTATTTTTACTTCAACGTTGGCATAACAACAGTGCTAATTCATTTTTTAATCGATATTTTATATGAAAAAGACTAAATAAACATATATAAAATGTAAATTAATCAGTTAATATTATAATTACAAGAGTTTTTCCCCTCAATGTAAACTTCAAAGCCATTTCTATAAATGTAAACTACTATCATAAGCTGTTTATGAGTCAGTCGGGACAATACCTTCTATCGTTATTATTTTAAATATAAATCTTTGATGAAATATATGATGTATGAAATATATCATAATTTGTTTTATTTACTTGAAGATGATCGCTAATGCATACCACTACATACAGAGTAGAAGACCTAATATAGATAACCACCAGGAATGGCTTGCAGAAAGATCATTGTGATTCCCTTCCAGTAGCTCCTCTAGGATGAGGATATTTGGAGATTCAGGGGAATGTCCTAATGTTAGGAAGGTGGAAATATGAGGAGCTACATAAAGAAGACGAACGTAGTTTGAATGAGGCCAAAACTATAATATATTGGCATCAATAAACACCAAATGTTTCTATGTCTCTAATTTTACCCAGAATTACTTTGACCGGAATCGAATCTGCAGTCATCGTTCAATCCAACATTACATTAGCACCATTATCTCAAATACTAATAAATAAATAGCGAAATATCGATGTTTCAATTAAACATTTACAAAAAGTTTAAACACGTGCCAAAATAGAGTACTTTTAGTTTTTTATCATTTCCATCACGTGCACATCGCATGAGAACCAACGAAGAGAATTTTACTATAGTAAAACAAGAAAACGAGTGTTGTCTGTACATACAGTATTTATACAAATAAATAGTTATTTATTTTAAAATGCTAATATAACACGAAAATGTAATTAATACTTTTGTCTTAGTGTCTGTAGGACTTGCCTCTTTTCACGATACAAGCTTAACAAATGTATATATTATTTTGGTTTTATATATATATATATATATATATATATATATATATATATATATATATATATATATATATATATATATATATATATATATATATATATATATATATATATATGTATATATATATATATACATAACTTATCCTCCACATCTAATGTACATACTGTATTCTAATAATACACACTAGTTCGACCTTGTAGTAAATTACCAAAGCGCGTGCGTAATTCTAACTATTACAATACATTTTAAATATACTAATTATTAACCTAAAAGTTTGTAGAAAATCTAAAAGAAAAAATAAATTAAATTTATTAAGTTAATTAGCAAAATTTAAATTTTAAGATTTAATAGCAAAAGAACCAGTCATGTGGAAAATGTTGAAGCAAAATAATAAAAAAAGCAATGTCACTTACGACACACATTCTCAGAAGTAAAAACACAACTCGAGAGCTAGTTTACTTTAAAATTAATTATCAAAAACTTAATATTTATTATTACAAACGATTTTTTCTATAATTTGAACCAAAAATTCGACTTTTTTACTCTAACATAATAAATTATCATAGAATCGTGGCATTTTTAGAATATATGCTACAACTCACATGACAAGAATCCGACGCTTCGTCCAATCAGACAGGGAAATTCTTTTGTTTAAATTTTTCAAATATTCCTTACGCAAGGCATATTGATCGAGAAAAGTCGACAACTAGAGCTTAGTCTTATAATTGTTTAAATATTAATTTTCTTGCTCCGTACATAAATTTTAAGATAAACAGACGGAAAAACATTTTGTAAATATGATATACTACTTATTTTATTTGTTTTGCAAAATAACATTTATACATTTTATGCAATATTAGTCATTTTTAATATATAGAAAAGTAGGTACACTGCGAGTTCCACTCAACACGCAGTGCAAAAGGGCGGATAACGTAGACGGAGTAAGCAGGGACTGAGCAACGGAGTGTCTCAACACTAGGTTCTGCAGTTCTCCCACAGTTTCTGCAGTTCTCTCTGCCTATCCTGCCATGTGCGGGATAAAGCGTAAAGCTAAAAAAAGGAAATATTTTTTGTGATAATATAGCAAAGTTTTCCTTTCCTAATATGCCATTAGCAATTGATTGAAAACACCGTAAAAAATACCATTTGTGCTGTAAGCAAAGTTGAGCTGGAAATAAATATAAGATGAAAAATCACGTTTGTTTGTTATCGTGGGCTCGATCCCCGTTCTTGGTATTCATTTTCTCATTTAACGCGTACTTTCTAATTCTTACCCATCGAACAAGGAACAAACCTTGCAACAAAATGGACAAAGTCATAGTAAGAGAAAATTTCGTACCACACTAGAACCTATAAAGCACGTGCGTATACGGAGTAATACTATATCACAGTGAATAAATATGTATATAACTGTTTAAAATATAAATGTTTTTATGCACTTTATACTTAATATGCATCAAGTACATTATATTATTGTATATTCACAAATTTCGTTTAAAATATTGTAAAATACAAAAAGTAGCACTTTAAAATACATCTAGTTTATATCGAACTTTAAAATGTATAATTTTTTTGGTATCCGCGACTTCATTTGACTTAATGAACTTTATATTCGTGGTATTTTACTACGTGACATGTTTAATCTCTTCGACTCCCAATAAGCAATAATAATATGGCGGATATTAATTTGTTTTGTCAATTTATATTTAGATATTGAGAAATTTACTAAGGTGTTATTTTCTTCACTTTCAACTTCACTTCAATTTCAAATTACAATACAGACTTTAGATTTTATATCATTTTTTTTACATCAGGTGTGCCAGTCTTTAAAATCAATTATGCCTTTTGTCTATATAATTAGTTCAAAGAGAACAGCGTGTATAATCTTTCAGTTTCAGAAGATTACGACGTCTATATTCATTCAGCTAACATTTTGTGCCATATATAAATCATTTAAGATTTTTTCTATAATCATAAGCAAAAAGGTTGAATCAATATTTAATCAATAGTTAACATAAAAATTACTTGCATGTACATTTTTTTATTTAAGCTTACTTCAAGGCTACTTGGGTTTATTTATAAAGTATAGTTTATTTACAAACACACATACTCGTCATTTCTAATGCCCAGAAGCGGTTGGAGAGGTTAATATTCAATTTCCCTGAGTCCAATCAAGCGGATTAACAATACAGGTTGAGATGACAGTTGAGAGGGCAATTATTTATTCCAGTTGGCATTGAAATTGATATTTATTTAAAACTTTATTGTTAAACTACAATAACGTAGATACAAAAGGCGGACTTAATGCCTGAAGGCATTCTCTACCAGTCAACCTTTAGGCAAAACAGAAAATCGTGAAGACGGTAGCAATAAAAGTTAAAATATACATATAAATATAAGTAATAAAAACATATATATCTATATACATACATACAAATACATACACATACAGCGTAGCTGTCGATCGTGATTGTCACAGAGAAATTTAAAATTGTCTTTTAAGTAAACAGGAGATTGATTGATATCAAATATATGAGAGAAAGACTTGTATATGTACATAAGATACTTCTATAAAACCTGATTATCTACACCCATTTAAACGGAATTTAGATTTAACGAAAATATTAAAAAATGATTTTTTTAAACGCATATTATATAATTAACCAAACATTATTCGAATCTATCAATAGGTTTTTAGACCGTATAAGACGAAGCGGGATTCGCTACTGTAAAGCTATTAATATATAAAATATAGACAATTAAACGTTTATAAGTGGTTTAGTAACAAATAAATATAAACAACATGATGATGATGATGTGATTTGCATACATGGCAGCGTATTACCATGTTAATTGTGGCGCACGATATGTTATGTGGGCAGCGTTGTTCTGGTGTGAACAGTGGTGTGGGATGCATGCTAAATATATGTCACTTCGCTGCACCGTGTAGAGGGAAGGGTTTATAATGTATAATATATTATAAACTTACTTACTATAATCGTTATATACTAATAATCGTTTTAGTACGGTTTTAAATTACGCTTTCAGCTAGTCGCATAGTGATTTAAGATAATCGTTTGTCATAAATTTGACAACAGGACCAGGTAGGTATACGAGTATGTACCTATTAATAATTCTTATTAAGCATCTACATATATACTATAATGAAATAGTAAAAAATAAACTATATTGAACAACGTTTTTTTATGTCTTCACGCTTTATCCCGCACATGGTATGGTAGACAGAGGGAACTGCAGAAACCATAGGAACTTAGTGTTAACTCACACCGTTGCTTAGTCCCTGCTGTCTCCGTCCCCGCTTTCCACCTTTTTCGAGGCATTGCGTGTTGAATGGCGGAACTCAACCACGCGTTTTGCCTATTTCCAGTTATAATATAGGTACATTATAGTGGTGAAAATGTAGATAGAATTCCGCAAATATGATTAAAAAAATATAAAATTTGATTTGATAAGTATATTGAACGGAAGCTAAAATCTGAGCAGAAAGCTTAATGCACGTCTTCTTTTTACTTTAAAATTATCTCAATTATGTGAAAATTAATTGGATAGAAATAAAGAATTTTGATATGATGATACCGTAAAGTATACTTCTAGAGTCTGGCTCAAAGCCGTTAAAGAGCAACAAACTGACATAATTTTCCCTCTCGATTAGAAACCTAATTCACAACCATCTTATATAATGTCCAAATAAGAAATGTAATGTCTAAAAAATAATAAATATCTAACTAGATAATAACCCTAAAGCAACGGAGTGTCTTAACACTAGGTTCGTATGGTTCCTGCAGTTCCCTCTGCCTACCCTGCCATGTGCGGGATAAAGCGTGAAGCTATAAAAAAAAATAACAGTCTGCGCCGCAACATCCATACTTTAAGGTCGACAAAAATTTAACCCGTGTACTCAAATTCGTTCTATTTTCTATACATATATCTATATATCCCCATTCACATACAATTTTGTCATAAATTGCGCTACAAATAGATATGATAATAGCACATTAGGTGTCACGACGGATGTTGACGTCTACGGCCGAAGCCTCGAGGTCAGGAGTGGCTCCCCTCGCAATTATCCATTTTGTTCCCTTCCTTGCAAACCCCCTCCTGTTTGTACTTGAATACTGTCACCGGTGCCGGTCCGTTGTAATTGCGGATCATTGAACAGTTGCGACAGTTGTAATTTGTACAGTTTAATGGAAATATTATAACATATTAATATTTATAATTTACGTAGTCTAGGAAGATAGTTAGTCTGTAAGTGAAAACGTCTGTAAGCTTGACGTTTTTGTGGGTTCGATTTTGAGACAAAGCGCTGCGTTGGGTTCCGCTACTCAACACGCGACGCCTCGACAGAAAAGTAGGGAAGGAATTGTGTTTCTAAGGTGTTTCAGTGCGTCTGCTTTAGTGTGAAGTTAAAAAAATAGCTTTAGTTACTAAACATTGTTTGAAATAAATATCTAAAGAAAACAAAAATTTGAACACATCGGATTTGAACTCGCACCTCTTGCAATTTGTACAAACTTTGCTTAACGGTTAGAGCGTTTGTTTTATATTTTTATATTTTTCTTTAAGTATTTTTTCTAGCCTTAGTGTGATACATTGCCTGAAATGTTTACCGAAATCCCAACTTCGATGATTCCCAATCGTATCTTATTTATTTATTTAAAACTGGAAAAGTTTTAAATAAATAAATAAGAGAATAAGATGATCACATGTGTACGTCAAATAGAGTGAATAGAGAGAAACGGAGGAGTATTAGAGGAGCCTAATTCGATAATAAATATCGAATTGTGTCCCTCTGAAACCTACACACTCAACGACTTAAAACTATAGTTACGAGGGTATCAAGCGCGGCCTGGTGAGAAGAGCCCACAACAAACTCAACCAGGTTTCCCTAAACATATTGTGATCACTTTACTAACGTCATTCTAACTTATGAGCAATTCATTAATTGCCGTTTTATCATTAATGTAATCCTTATCAAGAGAGAGATCAAATACTTCATTCGGCAGTTCATTGTAGAAATGGACACAATTACATGAGCCTAGTGGTGGGCATAACAAGATTATACTTATTTCTCGTATTAACATTGTGAACATTACAATTTATTCTAAATATATCAATATTTTTATGAACATACATATAAAATTTTCGAATATCACTTTTATGGGATTTCATCTTTGATATCTTTATTATAGTTTTAGCTTCGAATCGTTTTGAGTGTATGTTCACTAGTATTGTAATAGTAGTAGGATGAAGAGTGTGTTTAAAAAAATGTAAGTATTTTTGGATAGTCAAGTTATTTACGAAGGCTTATACGCTATACGTGGGTGACCTTATTTATATCTTATTCTTTCTGTTGTATAAAATGATTTTATACAAGAAAAATGACTGAATAAAACATTATCTAGACACTTATTAAAAATTATGTTTGCTTTGTTAACCTACTTCTATTGTCTTTGACTACGTACTATATATACGTATATATGTGTATATATATATATATATATATATATATATATATATATATATATATATATATATATATATATATATATATATATCCTTACTTTCTGTACTTAAAAAAATCCACGCAAAATGTTAATCGTAGTCGCATTGCAATACTTAAATATATATATTGTAATTATTATTGTCAATAAGGCCATTAAGTAAAAAACTTTACTCAATTGTACCGCTATCACTCAATTTTCTTTCGATTACAAATGACATTTATAATACGGTCGAATTTTAAATAATAAGTTTACCCACTTCAATTTTTTTATAACCATAAAATCACACAAAATTTCTGCTTCTAATACCTCAACTTTAGCATGTGTACATTGTTTTGTTTTAATATCAATACACTTAAGTAATACATTTGTAGGGCAAAAGGTTGTAAAAAGGAAGTAAAAAGAAATTTGCGTAATATACCTTTAAATATACACATATATTACAGGAAATTTATGTGTATTTATATATTACAGTAGAACTTTACAGTATTTAAAATAATTATACAAGTATTAGTTTTGTAAAAAATGCGTAATTATCATATTAAATATCTAAATTACCATATTGTTAGAATGATGGATGTTTTTCTAGAACAAAACTAAATAGATTTATTATGTAGGTACTACTAATCGTTCACATTTATTTTATAGGTGACGATATTCTTTTTTTTAACATTACAAAAGGATTTAAACGCTTTTCTAATGACATCTACTAATGTAAGACTAAAGAAAATATTCAATGTATTGAATTTTCGTGCCTAAGCAAAGCTAATTTGAGCAAAACTAATTGTTTTGCTCAAAGACCATTGTTTAAGTTAAATTATCAGTAAATTTATTTAAGTAGGTATAATAACAATATAATTTTTTAAAATTATTTAAAAATAATTGTTTTTCCTCATATTTTTGTATACATTTTGCTGGAGTGGAGATAGATTTAAGTAAAAAAAACTGACTGTTGATGTGATTCATTAATGAAGTTCAGTAAAAATAAATATGCTATTTTTGTAGCAAAGATCTAAAGGTGTGTCTATACAGTAGCAATTTTTGTAAATAGTTTTTGATTAATTTCAGTTGTAAGAATAATAGTAGTTGGTAACGCCATCTATCATTGGATAGCGACACTTTCGGTAACTAGCTTTTAGTGACTTGTTATTGTCATTATTGACATTGACATTAACGTTCTGAAACGGACTTGTCAAATCTATTTAAAAGAAATTTGAGTTGACATATCTCTTCGCTCGAAACACTATAATTAAAGAGAAGAAGAACTTGACATATCTATTTTTTTTATCTTTTTAATTTTTTTAGGAAATTCATCCTCTAAATAATTGTAATTTATGTAATATTCTTGGTGGTGTTATCTAGTAAGTCCTCTAATTTAATGCCTTAGTGTTGTAACAATATCTTAAGAAATTGCTAGCTAAGGCCAAATTAAGCTTTTTAATTAAAATAAACTCTTTAATTTAAAAGAAAACTTCTACACATTGCATCACAAGGGTGATATTTTATATGACGTATAAAAATTTGAACCTGCACTTTTTAGATACCGTCTGTAGGCTCGAGCCAATTAAGCGAAACTTTTTGTCTCGAAAAGAATACCACTTATGTAAACAATATTATTTTCATCAAGTGCACTTACAATAATTTTAAATAACGTTAAAGAAATTAGATGATAAATGGTAAGTCTTAAATTTAAATTCGTTATGTAATTAAAAGTAGATAAGGACATGGCTACTTCTGTCTTTTACTACTCCCCAATTCTTCTCCAGCAGACCGCATACTTTACCCTTGCCTTATGATTATAAATATTAATTAAATTTATATTTATTTCATTAATGCAGTAATGTCATTTTACATCTCAGTAATTACCTAAACTGAACTCTACTCCCAAAACATGTAGGAATAAAACAATTATTTAATAATATACATATATTTCTCCAGAATATAATTTGGGTAATACATATTCAACAACGGGACATACTGCGAAAGTCAATAGGAACAACATAGAAGAGACGGCTTGGCCGCTGTCAATACTTTTAAAATGCATCTATAACTACACACTTAATACCTAAGTACCTACGGACTACAAAGCGACATGTATAAACTTTGAATTTATAAATTGTGCATTGCAAAAGAATATACATTATAAAGAAAATATTATTTTAATTTATAAAAAAATGTTATAATAATCTAAACAAATTAAATAATTTCCATAATTAGCTATAAATAATATTTTATATGAGAATTATAAAATATGCATAATAACTATGCCACTTACCATAACCTTTCTCGAAATGTTGTATGTCCCTTTCATAATACACTCCAAAATAAACCATATGCTATACAGTCTTGTTTTACTTGTAATAAAATAAAATATTTACTCTTAAAATTGCCTAAATGCTAACTTATCCAAATTTCTTAAAACTAAAATCTTATAATAACTAAAATATATTTTTATTTCAATAGAAAACTTGAATAAATTCTAGATAATAATACAAGTAATGTAAAATGGACATTATAGAAAAAGAAATCATATAATTTTATATAGTAAGTAAATATTTCCAAAGCTTTTTGGTTACAACATTTGTTGTAAGAAAAAATTTATAAAAATAATCATATGTATAATAATATTTTTGTATAACGTAATTGTGGTGCATCACTATAGAAATACAGACTTTATTCTCTACTCTAATAAATAGTTCATATATTAATATGTTTGTAAACGCAGAAATCAGGGGAGGATTCAAAGCCTGGGGTGGGGGTCTTGAATAACATGTCCTTTCTAATATAATCAATCTGATAAATACAATATTTTTTTATTACCAAAAAGAAATTTTTAATAATGATTTAAATCATAGCAAAATAATTATCTAATTCCTTAAATAACATTTTTTTTCTTTTAAGCTCTTTTGGCAAACAGAGAAATTTTAATTTGTAGTGAATAAAATATAATTATCAGAACATGTCATCAAGTAAACACTTATTGGATGTGCAATGGGATTCTAAGGGTTTTCTCAGCTATTTAAGCTGTTCTCAGAATGATATGGTAGCCCGAATCAGTTTCAATGACCTGACTCAACTGCCCAACTCGCAGAGCAAATGCAGCCTCCTCGAAAGGGCGTTGCATCTGGCCACGCTTGAAGCGACCCAAGTCACCGTCATGTTTAGCAGAAGAGCAGTCGGAGAACTGCTTGGCAATTTCCACAAATGTTGTCTCCCTGTCCACGATTTTGCGGCGATATTCTATAATATAGTTGAAAATAAATATAAAGTTATTTTAAATTTTTATGCAACAATAAAGTGCAAATACAAGATAATAATATATATATTTAATAACTTACTTCACTTCAATCGACAAATAAAATTGTGCCATTCAATTTTTTTATAAACATATGATTAAATATACCTTTAATAGTCTCCATAGCCTCTTCTTTAGTGCATACAATGTTTTGATTACGCCATGAGGATGGGCGGCGGCTGCCTGCATGTTTCACCAGTATATGGCTGCACTGAATCTGCTTGGGATGAGCCACATCCTCCTCCGTCTCCTTGTGAGGGGCTGGACTGGTTGGCTTATCCCATTGAGATCTTTTAGTGTGGATGTTCAAGAAGTAAGTTAGCCCTGGAAATAAATGTATTAGAAATGATTATTATAGTAAAATACCAATATGAAGATTTTTGTAAAATTGTGGTACATTCATTGATAACAATACATACATATTTCTTTATATAAAAAAACTGTACAATACACTCTTGCTAAGGATTTATTATATGTATTTTTATGACCTAGTTCATTCATACTAAACATGGAAAAATACTTACAGAATATACACAAAAATTTTAACACAGTAGGATGTTAACCCAATGCATAATTTTTTTATTCTTAAGTAATATTTAATTTAAATTATGAATATTTTGTTAATTTCTAATAATTTTTTGTAATATTATCTTAAAAGGATCAATTGACAACCATCAAAATATTTAGGTTTAGAAATAAAAAACAAGTAGCAATTTCAATAACATTGCAATTATCTTCTTTTTTGAAAAATAAAAATTGTAATATTAAATATAGGCAGTCCCCGTTTGTGATAAGAATCCACAATCGGAGGCACTCAATTAACCTTCAACAGTATCAATAAACAATATAAAGTTTATTTAAAAAAATTATTTAAAATAAATTAGTTATTTAAAAATTTTGTCTTTGTTTATAAATCAACAAGTTACGTAAATATATTCGCTGCTAAGGGTGCAGTATTGATTGGTGTTGCTAAGCAACAGTCTCAATGCATAGGGGGAGGGTGAAGGGTGGCTTGCCCTGATACACCCTAGTTTATTTCAGTTTGCCTGGGCCTAGATTACCTTCTTGTATGTTACATTATGAATCGATAAGTAATTTTACTATTAAATTAAGAGTATTTAAATTTTAATATATGTTTACTTACTATACATTTGTTGTTTTTTTTAAATTAGAAGTATTGAATATAGTGTCCTCATATTTTTTGAAAATTATATGAAACAAGTTTGGGTCATTGATAAGAAATAAGAAAGTATAGCTATGAAAAACTAAAATAATTTAAAGAATAAATATTCCATGTAAATATACATATTATTACAAATGTAATTGAAACAAATATGAATTCACTTTATCATTATTTTAGATATCATCACTTTAGAGTATGTATAGCTCATAGGAAAGTCAATGTTCTTCTTGAGTTTTAAGTTTTTAATTATATTGATTATTGTTTTCAGTAAAGTTACTCTTATTGTCATAATTTTCATTAATTGTTTTGTTTACATACATGTACTAACCTATATTTCCTAGCTTAAAATTATAACTCTCTTACATTATATATAATATTAGAACTGAAGAAAAAAATGAGGACCGTCATAAGATGGGGGAGATGGATTTTTAAGTAACCATTTTCTTTGCTCTGGAAATTAGACAAAGGGTGGCGTCGAGTTCCGCCACTCAACACGCAATGCCTCGAAAAGGGCGAAAAGCAGGGACGGAGAAAGCAGGGACTAAGCAACGGAGTGTCCTAACACTAGGTTTATATGATTCCTGCAGTTCAATCTGCCTACCCTGCGATATGTGGGATAAAGCGTGAAGCTAAAAAAAATCTTTTCAGAACAGGAAAAAAATAATTATTAGTCCAATACACAGAAGTGTATAAATATACAAAAAAATATGAAAGCTATATTTAGATTAATCAATAATACAAATGGCATATGTTTTTTTACCAGTGCTTCGGCTCTTTCTAGCTTCCCATCCAGATGGCAGGGGATCAGGCTCAGGAGCTGAGGCCATTTTGGACAGAATGGTTCTTTAGTTTTGTTCTTTTGTGTTTTGAATTAATGTATTTTATTCACAGCCACAGAAGTATGCACCTAGCAGAACGCTCAGCACAACAGGAATGCACAACGATGTTTGATCATGCGCTGTAAATTTTTAGAAAATGTGTAGTGAACAGATCAATAATATCATACTGCAATATTGTGTAAACACTTAGCAACAAGTGTGAAGTAAGACATGAAAGCTAGAATATACAGGGTTATCAGTTAAGTATTGCTGTGTAAATTTGTCATAATCGATTATTCGTCGAATCGATTTCTGTTGATATAACAATTGAAATGCGAATATTCTCTACAGATGACTATTATAACTGCGTTTTGCACACACATAATTTTAAACACACCAAATTAATATGTTTTAATATTCATTGTAAACTGCTATTTGGACGATAAAAGATATATACAATAATTAAAATTCATTATAATAAACATTGTAAAGAAAGAAATACAAAATGTAAAACCTCTGATTGAAATAATTTGACTTGAATATTCGAATTATTAAACAGTTCTTCTGTCCTCTTTAGTCAGTGTAAAAAGCTATCACCAACCCTAAATAAATGTCATACAGTGTTGTCAGTAATTTTTATTTTAAATTTTAAAACCTTGGAGTTACCTCGAAAATTTTATGATTTGATCTTAAAAATATCAAAATACTCTCAAATCAAATTCAAAATCTAACCCAATTTATAATTCATAGATTGTTAATCTTTACAATGTTGCGTGCGTATATAATTTTGTCAGTTAATTTTAGTATTGCCATAAAAACAAAAAAAAATGTAACCATAGATTAATAAACTTAGTCTTTTTATTATCCTCAGAAACATGAAAAGGTTTCAAAAATATGTAAAATATATACAAAACATAAATCTACATATACATTTGTATAACATAGTTACTTTATTTATTAAAATTGAATAAATAATACAGTCAAAAGCTGTGACTGTGTAATAAAAGAAAGTGATATTTTCTAATTTTCAATAATTTAAAATTACTATTTTAACATTTCTTGTTAATTATTTATTAATATATTATTATTTATCGTTTAATTTTTTTATTTGCGCGGGTGAATTTTGTATAAAACGAAAAATTAAATTAATTATAAAAAGCTAGAACACTGAATATACTTTAGGGCTTTGTATAACATTTTCTGTAAAAAATTACAATAAAAATTACAAAAAATATTAAATAGTCAGAAACATAAATGTAACTATTGTAATAATAGATTAACAAAAACGAACGTTAATATACGCTTAATGATATCTTATTAGCTAATCCATGAGGAAATTTTAAATAAAGAGTTTCTTTCATATCCAAAGACATTTGAAAACCTTTTGCACACTTGTAAGAAAATAGAACATAAAGAAAGAGAAACAGAAAGAACATTTAAAACCAAAAGCAAGAAAATTTATTGTAAGTGGCACTGTTACATATTCTTATCTATTCCTTATCAATATTATAAATAAAACTAAAAACATTGTATTTTTTATATTTTTATGTATTTCATAATATTTTATCATTCTTACGAGGAAATATTGCGCACATAGATGGCAAAGTTCAAATAATTAGGACACTGTAATGCAGTATTGATTTATCCCCGGGCCTAGATACGATATATCTTCATGTTAAACATACATATGGCGCAGCCCTGCGTGTTATTCCTGATCGATATATCCGCGCTTGCGTTAGGTCAGTGTTGCTAAAGTGCATAATGTTAAATAACATGCAAATTTATTAATTTGTCCGTCCTCTCATATTTATACAAGGTAATATAATCAAAAATATTTCTTAATTTTCATTTATTAAGCCATATATCACATTTTCTTAACTAATGTTTATATATTAACGTTTTAAATTTTAAAACAATATACAGTTATTCTAATTTAATATAAAAAATATAATTGTTAGTAATGACGTTTTTATATATTGATTAGTAATGTTTTTTAAAAGCCAACGTTTACTACAAAACAATTTATACATAAAAATTTATACAAAATCACGCGGCTTTACTTAAAACTGAAAACTGATGTCAGCATATGGCAACACTAAATCTTTATCTATCTTTCTCTAGCACAGGCAATCATATAGAAAGGACTGGTACGGCGATATTCGCCAATTACTTTTCCATTAGAAAATTCTTCGTATCGAGCGTGGGTTCATACTTTTAGTGTCCTATGCAATTTCTAGTGGTGCACGGTGATAAAATACTTTAATTGTGTTGCAGGTGTATCTTTAATAGTATATTCTGCTTAGCGGAGGTTGTTCTTACATGATTACCTGCAAAAATGATTCAGTTTACGATAAAAACGTTGGACTCCAAAGACCACCCTTTTACTGTGGACGATGAGGTAAGTAGATATAAATTTGCTAATAAAAACCTTATAAATTTAGAAGAATTAGCCTGAGGAACGATACGTGACATGATAATTTTTGAGTTTTCAAAGCAAAGTATAGGCGTGGTATATTTCATAGCAGCGCAAAGATATGATGTTATATAGATTATATCGATTAAAATTGATCATTCCATAGGTATATGTTATGTGATTTGCTTATTATTATGGGTATAGTCAATATTTAATTACCTTCTTCTCATGGTTGTTGAAATGTAGTCATCTATATGATTCTTTATGATGAAATTATGTTGATACAAAATGCTCTATACTGGTATCTGACAGACAGTATATCAAACATCTAAAGAGAAATAGACAAAAATGCATAGAAACAATTATATACTCTCCACATGCACTAAAATACTATCATAACTTCTATTATGAACAATAGACAAAAATATTATCCAGGATTCTAAGGGGAGGGGTATGGAGGCACAAGAGGAAATGAGGGATGAGGTGGGGGGTGTTTTAGGAGGTGGTGTGGGGACTGTAAAACCAACAACTTGCTCTATGATCTGATTTATTGATTAACCTATGCTACCTACAAGGAGTTTCTATTTTGTATATTTAATATTAATATTTATGTTTTTATATTTTAACCCAAAAAATCTAAAGAAGTATACTAACTAGCTAAAGCTGTATGTTTACATGAAGCAGTAAGAGGATAAATGTATCAACTTACTACTTTACTTTGTCATATTTATGACATTTTTTCATAACATCAACAGCAAAAAATACTGTATTTTATGTATATTATAGAATTATACTTAAAACAAAGTATTTTTTTACTGCTTTTTAAAGCTATGCCATATAATATATATATAAATATAAAAACTAATTATGAGTATCAACTTAAAGCTTAGGCCAAACTAGCATAATATATATTTTTTGTTTAGTTTTAAGTTTGCCGCAATGCAAAAATTATTTTTGTGATATGATATGAAGTATATGATATTATTATCTCACATCTTTAAATGATTTGCTGGGTTCTAATAACAATAAGTTAAAATATTTGACTTGAGGATCTATGCAAGTAGAGAGTACTAAGACACTATAATGACTACTTTTTGCACAATTCCAAAGTATTCCATGTTCTCTAGAAGTGTGTGAATTAAAGAATTAATCTGTTCAATATCAGCAATAATAAAAATGTGTTATGTTATTAACAAATTGTAATTAAAATGCGGCGTTGAGTTCCGCCACTTAACATGCAATGCCTCGAAAACGACAGAAAGCAGGGACGGAGAAAGCAGGGACTAAGAAACAGAGTGTCTTAACACTAGGTTCTTATGGTTCCTGCAGTACCATCTGCCTACCCTGCCATGTGCGGAATAAAGCGTGAAGCTCTTTGAAATTGAAGTGTGTTGTACTTTTACAAAGTTGTAACATTTTCATTCTTTGTTTTTCTATTAATAATGCCATCAATACATATTGTTTAGTATGCGAAACTACATTTTTATTATTATAAGGTGCTAATGGCGAATGTGAATTATGACTCATTGCAAAATGTTTTTTATTTGGTTATCATAAGATTTTACTTTCATTTAAATATATTTGTATGTTGATTTTTTTATAATTGGAAGTTATTTGAGCTAAATCATTTAATTTATAGATCACTGTCCAAGAGTTGAAGCAAAAGGTGATGGATCAGATGGGAGTGGACATCAATTTGCAACGATTAATATTCTGTGGAAGAGTTTTACAAGATGATAAGAAATTGGCCGAATATCGTAATTAACAATATTACATTTTATTTTCAGTTTATTGTATATCCTGTGTAAAGACAAAGAGATCCTAACATCACTCTGATACTAGTGCTTAGTGATCTCTATGAAAATCATTTATATATCATTGCTGTGTGGCTAAGATCAACGCCGCGGTTTGTTTTTAAACCAAAATAATTTATTAAATATAATCATTCCCTGACTAAGAATCAAACCTGCAACCGCCTCGTTTGTAGTAACACGCTGTCTCACTGTGCCGGAAGGAAACGGAAATAACTTGGAAAAAGTTATTTCACTTCAAGTGTGAGGATATGACAGTAAATTACTGGAAATACTTTTTCAGCTTCACGCTTTGTCCCGTTTATAGCAGAGAAGGCAGAGGAAACCGTAGGAACTGTGGGAACCCAGTTTTAAGACACTAATTTCCCGGCTTTCCACTTTGCCTAGTTGTCAGAGCAAACAAAATAGAAATAAAACAATTCATGTTCTTCAAATGGGAATTGAACCCACAAACAGACACGTTTATAGCCAAGCGCTGCACATCTACGCCACGACGGTTTTCTAAATATACTTAATTTATTTTAATTTATTACCAGGTGTGGAAGGCAAAGTGGTGCATATGGTACAAAGAGCGCCGCCGTCTGTCGAGGCGAGAGAGGCACTGAGGGAGAGAGAGAGGGACAGAGAGAGGGAGAACGCGTTCCTCAACCCGCCGATAATACCTCCACCACAACCTATCAGCATGAGTCCGATACATTTGAATAATTTTACTCAACAGCAAATAAGGCGGCTTATGGTAAGAAATGTACGGCTTAGTTTTAAAATAGACGGTCTGAAGGGTGATTGTTAGGGATTTTTTTTAGTAGAGTTTAAATTCACAATCATTCTATGTAAAAGTAGGCACTTAACAGGTGTTTTTTAGATTTTTTTTTGGATTATTGTCTTTAGGACATAATTTGTATATTAAAAAAATATATTATACATCTCTTGACAGTGAGTTAATATTATATTTTTTTCTAGGCTTTTGCAGCTTCAGCACAGGGCATCCAGATTGAAGAATTGCCTGGTCTGGACTTATCGCCAACAGCTTCCAGACTGGAATATCTGCGTCGACTTATTACTGAGATAAGCAGTCAAGTAGAGGCTCTAAAGCAAAACGAAAGTGATGTAAGGAATAAAGTGTTTACAGCACAAAAAATAATATGTGCATTTTTTTATATAACGGATATATTATATGTATTTTATACGGAGTTCTTTATCCAGCATATTTTCTTTTTAAACTGTTATTAGGTTTTTTTAATTCGTCTATTTTCGTTGTTATTTCTTTTTACTTTGTGACGCGTATTTCAACAAAATCGGTATTTAATAGTCGTATTTGCAAAACTTAATTAATTTATTTAAAGTTATCATCCATTAATTTCCTTTATTTTTATTAAAATATTGAACATAAAAATGGCGCGGATACTTTAGGTCTATGGCGTTTTTAAAAAAACAAAGATGACTTTGAACGAGACATGAACCTTTAACTATTTTTGTACAATGAGATATTGCCGAAATCAATTGTACTCACCTGGCACACTAGAAACTAGAAACCCTGTAAATAAATAAAGTATAACTTCAAATATTTAGCAGGCTAAGTCTAAAGCCGATGCTAAGCCATCATAAATCAATATTCCTACATCAGAAACCAGCTAATTTTAAACTTTCATTACTCAATATGGGGACGTCAGATCAGAACCAAGGTATAATTGGTAAATTGTATTGTATTGATTCTATGAAATTTTAGACATCGTGTAGCATTTTTAATGTTGGTATTTCGGGAAAAAATCAATTTTAGATGGCGAATTATAAACGTTTCAATTTACTCTGGCTTAAAGTGATTCAAAAAAGATAATTATTAAAGATCGTAATAAAAAAAATGGTAGCCTGTAAAGTGGGTTTTACGGGCGAAAATTTTACGTGACAACGTCTTTTTCTCGGTAGAATATTTATTGACATGATTAATAATTATAATATAAATAGCACAAATTTTAACTATAGAAAATATATTTTGTTTACTAAAACATTGTACATGTGTCAAGTGATACGCGCGGCGGACCGATCATAGTTCGGTGACAGTTGACACATCGTTACGTTACCGGGCGTTACACTTTTTCATGAGTGACTCCGAGCCGCAACCTAATTTAAGACGTTGTCACGTCAAAAATTTACGTAGATTTGAACCTGTGCTATAGAACTTAAATAGGCTTGCAAAATATAAAAGCTGATATTCTTATACCTTTTGCATAAGAATTTCAACGTACCTTGATAAAAAGATATGGAGAGCATTATAATGCTACGAATCTTGTTTTGGTCGAACTTCAAACATAGTAAATTTGAATTTTCATAATAACTTTAGAAGATAATAACTTGCACTAGTTTTTTTAATACTTATAGTTCATTTATGTTTGTAACATATATGAGGGACATGTAAGATATAAAATTATCAAAGAACACTCTTACTAATTGCAATGTACTCATTTTATTGCAAGTACATCTTTACGCGGCTCATTTTTTTTATAGAATCCGACGGATTCTTGATAGGTGACGACCTGCCCCCCAATTTTTCTTGCAAAATTTTGCTAATATAGAGTTTTTATCTCAAATTCAATCGTCTTCCCCTCGTAATTAGGTATAAATATTATTTTCCTACAACGGCAATTTTTTCCATTTTAATTTTTTTCCACATTCACTCTTTTCCACATATATTGTTTTCCAATAATAATTTCCCCGCATTCGCTACAAATTCGCGTGTTCACCATTCACTTGTGACCATAGGAGCTCCCTAACTACCCCGACGAAGACCCGGAACCGCCCGCCGGTACTCTAGCTGAGGCGTGTGCGACCAACGAGGTGATGTGTCAAATACACCAAAGACCTCTCGTTTACCAGGTTGATTATAGTGTCTATTTAGTAAAGATTGGTCGATCTATATAACACGCCTTAATAAAAAATGTAAATTTTTTTTTTTCATAAAATATGAGGGTAGTTGTACTTGTTTTTTAATATGGCAGTGTTGCTAGTACACTTGTTGTAAGTTGTAGTGTACGGTGGAGACCAGCCAATCTTCTCTATGCAGACGCTTTAAGCATGGCTATTGATTTTTTTTGGTTCATTTTATTGGTATTGAGAATAAAAGTTTATTTTTATCGCTTTTTTTTAAATCTATTAACTGTATAAATATTTTTTCAGTATATAACTTTTATTCTTAATCGTATTGTCGCGTGGCTGGCTTGGTAACAAATATTATGGTTACTTTCATTATAAATAAAGTAAATATATATTTTTATGAATAAAAATAATAATTAATTATAAAGAAAATACAATGCGTCTATTATTTTTATATTTTATTTCAAATATTTTGGTTCCCAATTAAGCTAAGCGACGATAAATATACTTACTAACTTACTATTAGTACTTATACAATTTATAGAGAACAAAGAGTTTTGAGTAAATTGTCATAGTAATATTTTATTACTTTCCGTTCTCTTTGTGTTTTTTTTTAAATATCGATTTTGACTAAAATATAAATAGCATAAGTATTGATGTTTGTTATCGCAATCGAGATTAATTCTAATGTTCATAGTAATCTAGGGAGTGGATATTATTAAAATAAAAAGGGGTTTTTTTGACATATATATGTTGCTTCATAAATTTAATAACACTATAAATAAAATAATTGAATAATTAATATTAACATTATTTTCGGAAAGGTTAAGGTTCTGGGAAGATATTATTTTTTTTTATAAAGATTTTTAGTTTTTACTAACACTTACTTTAAATTGTTTGATTTTATTTGCAAAGCAATGTTGCCATAGTGTGTTGTTTATTTTATTTTTTATTAACGCCATTATGTGTTACAGATCGAACCACCGTCTGGTAGTACAAGGCAGAGTCGCGGTCGCAGGTTAGTGAAATTGTTGTTATATTATATATATTATGTTAGAGGACGTCGTCGTGGCGCAATATCTGTCTGTAAACTTCTGTAGACAGATTGTGGGTTTGATTCCCATTCGGGGAGGATGGATTTTTTATTTCCATTTTCTTGTCTCTGGCAACTAGGCAAAGCGTGGCGTTGAGTTTCGTCACTCAACACGCAATGCCTCGAAAGGGCTTAAAGCGGGGAACGGCGCTAATTTTCCTTTTCTTTAGAAATTAATTTATAATTTTATTATATTGAAAAAAGGCCGTTCTTAATATAATAAAACTATAAATTAATTTATTTACATTCTATCTACTATTATCACGATATATATATTTTTGATTGTATGAAAGCATGAATTTCATAGCTTATCTCTGGCTACCTACCCTGGTAGCTATAAAATCAGAAATATCTATCTATACTATTTATATTTGCTACCTATGTATAGTACCTACCTAATTAGCAAAACATTTAGTAATGACTTATAATCTAGGAATTCACACCCTTGTTCAAATGGATAAGTCTGTAGAGATGCCCAGCGAAAATATATACATGTATCCGTCAGTAGTAGTAGTCTTGCCAAAGTATGAAGATTTCTTGACACTTCTTGAATTGGGAGACAGCGTAGGCCTACAATCATAAACGACGGAATGGTTTTGAATAACCTTAACTAACAGTTTACAACTATTAGTGTATTAAGCGGGAACATTAAATCCACTACTCTTTCATCAATCTCCTCCCAACCTTTTCCTAGTTTCCAATCTGTCACTGAGGCTGAAATAAGGTGACATATACTCGCAATAAAGTCAGATGCTATGGGCACTGATAGAGTGAGCCGTAAAATGATTATCTTCACTTTGAGCACTATTCTTCCTGTGCTTTGTAATATCTTTAACTACTCCCTTTCTACTAGCTCCTTTCATAGCTCTTGGAGATTTGCTTTTGTTATACCTGTACCTAGAATTGCTAATCCGGCATCTTTCACTCACTATGAGAATTGTACACCAACAGCTATTTTCTTACCTAACGGAAACCAATATATTACTCCTCTCCAATCTGGATATCGACCTGGACACATCACTGTAACAGCACTCAATGAGGTATGTGATGATATTAGAAGCGAAATAGGTTGTCAGAATGTTACCATACTTGCCTTGTTAGATTTCTTAAATGCCTTTAATACCGTTGATGTCGACATTTTTTTGGCAGTCCTTAGATCCATCAATATATCACCAACTACTATTGAATGGTTTTATTCCTAATTGACAAAACGTGAACAATGCATTCATGTTAATAATAAGCAGTCAGTATTCTATCCACTCAGTGCTGGGTTACCACAAGGTGGTGTACATTCTCCGTTGCTTTTCTCTATCTTTATAAACTTCATAACTCTTTCATTAACACTACCCTATCATCCTTACGCTGACGATTTGTAGGTATATACGACCATACCGGTTGATGATATTACTAGCGGTATCCAGCAGGTCAATATTAACCTAAATATTATTAGTACCTGGAGCAAATCTTGTGGCCTGTCGATTAATCCTAGCAAATCTCAGTTGTGCATCCTCGGTAGTGCAAAGTAACTCTCCAAGATTGACTACTCTCAAATTTCTTCTGTAATACTTGATAATTGCAAGTTGGAGTTTAGTAATTCTGTGAAGAATCTGGGTATCAGGATCGATATTACATTTACGTGGGCCCCTCAAGTAGCAGAATTAAGCCGCAAGATATTTTCTGCTATTAGGAAATGAGGAGATGGCAAAATTTATTACCTAAAAACGAAAATATCTTTGGCTCATATTCTCCTTTTCCCCATACTTGACTATGCAGATATCTGTTACCTGGATTTGTCGCAGCAATTGCTGGACAAACTAGAGCGCCTCCAGAACCAGATCATAAGATTTGTTTTCGGTTTGAGGAAATATTTAACTTAAGTGGTTGACTGTGAGACGTCGACGTAATTATCATGCACTCATTCTCCCATACTCTATTCTGTTTCTGCGTTCAATTCCTTCATACCTCAAAGGAAGGTTTACCTTGCTGGGTTCCCATTCTCAATCAATCCATCTCTGTTCAAGATATGACAATGTACTGAAGGTGCCACTATGTCACACCAAGTTCTATACTGAATCATTTACAGCTAAGATGATAAAACTGTGGAACGAATTATCACGTCATATCAGATATTCAACGTCTCTTAAAATCTTTAAGTGTCGCCTCAAGGAATATTATTTACGGTTATAACTTGTTTTAAATGAAATGAATGAAAAAATGTGTAAATATGTAAACAAAAGAACAACTTGCTGGAGACTAATGCTTTATGTCTTTATGTGTTTATTGCTCGGCGTTCGATATAACTTTAACTCTTTAATAATCTCACCGGTGGTAACGTCACTTGCCAAAGCGAATATTGTTTATGTAGGTTGTGGAGTAATCAAATATGAATGTATAAAATAAGTTACCCACGAGCTTCAATATATTTATAATTAATAAATAGCTATCAATATAGATATTTACTTCATACTCACACCACTTGACGCCTTTTTATTTATTAACAAACTGCATCTCGCTAGATATTGCTACAGTGCAAGCTGTAATCAATACTTGGGCCAAAACTAGTTGACAATATGGTCAACGCTAAAGCCAACAGTAGTTTGCTTTAGAGCCAACATTAATCAATACTGTTGCCTAATATATGGCCAATATTGTCATATCGTAGCCAATACTACAACAGTTGGTTGTTCAAACCAATTCCTTTTATATATATATATATATATATATATATATATATATATATATATATATATATATATATATATATATATATATATATATATATATATATATATATATATATATATATATATATATATATATATATATATATATATATATATATATATATATCATTGGG
Source organism: Dione vanillae (assembly GCA_037178615.1). Lineage (NCBI taxonomy): Eukaryota > Metazoa > Arthropoda > Insecta > Lepidoptera > Nymphalidae > Dione > Dione vanillae. The sequence goes on from JAZFAU010000013.1 coordinate 504,135, forward strand.
TACACTAATCGCTACGGTTTGTGGGTTCGATTCCCACTCGGGGTAGATGGACTTTTTAATTTCTATTTCCTTTTTCTTCATTTATATATTTTTTTCTTCATTTATCTTCATAGTATACGAGCGATGCGTTCATCCTACCACACGCCGCCAGCCGACTTCGGCGAGATCGTCGAACAGTTGCACAATTTGGATGCAGAGTTTGCTCCATTCAGGGAAATGTACGTGAGAACTCTACGCGAAGTGAACAATCCTCAGGTGAGGATTTAATTCAATATTTATTTGAATTCGTTGGGTTCTGCGTTTTATTTACGAAAAATTAAATATATATGTATTATATATGGCTAAGTTGAGCTAACTAAGTTTAGTTTACACTCTTATTGAATTGAAATCTAGTGTCGATTATAGTCGTTGCGAAGAAATGTTTAATTGTAATTTTTTGGTTTTTTTTGCTTGTCTTGTCCTAAATATTAATTTTATAAATAATAATTTCTAACTAAATTTCAAATATAATGGAATCATAATTAAATACTTACTTTCATTTAGTTATTGCAATGCATTGAGGCAACATGTTAATAAAGTTAAAAAAAACAGGTATTTTCTCGATATAAATAAGGGAAAATCAACAATACAAAAACTATATATAATAACAATAACTTCTATATATAATAACCATAACTTCTATATATAATAACCATAACTTCTGTACATAATAACTATAACTTCTAGATCCATCTTGAAGAGGAGGAGCTCCAGCGTCGTCAATTAACGGCGGAGATATCTGCCGAGCTGTACCACAGCTTCTCCCACGCCTACCATCTTGTTTCCGATATAGGCCTTCTGATGACACACGAGAACTCCCGTCTCACGTCAGAAGCTCTGATGCGAACCCCGTTCCCTATACAAGTAGGTTTATTTTTGTTGGTTTTGATTTGTTTGTGTTATTTTTTTTTTGTTTGTAAGGCAGTTGGTTAGTAGAGGCTGCTTTGGTCGATTGACAATTTCATCGATTATAGTCTAGTTATCCGTTAGTTATATTGCTGTGCGTTAATTAAAGTCAAAGCCAAAATCAAAGTCAAAGTTGAATTGATAGTTAAATTTATAGTCGAAGTCAAATAATTTTATTTAAAATAACAATATATTTGCTAAATTTTTTGAACGTTAAATAGTTCATTTAATTTACCACCAGTTCGCTAATTTTAGTTATTGGCTCAGACGTCAGAAGAACCGGTGCAAGAAATTTGCAAATTTTCTGTATTTTATTCTTTAAATCAATGATACATATAGTAATCATAAATATAGTTTCATGATATATTTAACAACATGCACAAAATTTTTATCGAACCGTAAATCTTTTACATTATTTATAATTTTTTTAATATTTCATGGATATTTTATGACAAAGCCAAACTTTGAGACGTATTGTAATTTCTAAATTAACTAAAGTAAGTCACTTGTTTACATGTTAACGAGAAAGAAGAAAGAAATTACAGTACGTTTCAAAGTTTGGCTTTGTATTCTATAGAATGATCCAAATTAACTGCAGCTCCGATAGTTGTCAGTTAAATTCTTATACGATTTTTTTTGTTTTAATTTTGATCACAAAATAATGATATTAAAAGCAACAATTGTTCCAGACTCACATTAACGTTATACAATCGTCGACTACTCGTCGAGCGCCCAATGAACCATCAAGCTCGAGCCAAGCGGAACCCCCGCCTCAGACGAACCCAGCTCAAACACAAGCTGGAAACCAACCGACAGTAAACATTAACGTACAACCGGACCCAATCACGTACCAAGTTGAAATAGAAACGAGGGTCCCGATACCAGTTAATCCTGACACCCAAAACGCTAATCAAAATCAAAATGAAAATCAGAATCAAAATCAAAATGAAAATCAAAATCAGAATCAGAATCCGCCCCAAAATCAAAATCAGAATCAAACTCGGATTAATATAGATGGACACGGCAACCGTCGTCAAGCAATGCTTGGTGAGTGATTATTATATATTATGTTATATTTTTTTTTATTTATAAACAATAACTTTTTAAAAGTGAACGTTTTTATTGCTTTTTGCTGTTATCATTAAAACTTGTAATATACGCTGTTTTAAATAGAATTGAGTAGACATATTGTTTTTGAAATGTTTGCCTCATTTAAAAAATTTAAGATTTTTATAAATAAATTGTATATTTAAAATACATTTTTTATAACTTATTTTGTTGTTAGCGTCTCTGTAGGGAGACTTTTCCGAATTTCCCCTACCCAAAGATTATTACGTAGAGTAATCGTTTGGCGAGTTATATGGTTTTTCAAGTCTTAATCTACACTGTAAATACAAAAATATTTAAACATAACATATAAAAACATTTTATTTAAATATTTTTGTAAGAAAAACGTATAATAATACTTAAGGAAAAATAAAATTTTTAATTTCTTATTGTTTTTAAATATAGATTAACACATTAAAAAGACAATTTTTTTCCACTTTTCACACACAGATTTCGACAATCTGTTCCGCGGTTTGGGACAAGTGGGGACCCTCGGCGGTGTTGAGGTGGTCATGAGTATGGAGGAGATACCCCAAGGAACAGCTGCTGCGGCGCCGCAACCAGATGTCGCTGGTGGGCCTCAGCTTTTTGGGTCGCAGAGTTAGTGCGGATATTTAATTTTAAACATTTGTTGTTTGTTATTGGAACCTTTTTATTGGTAATTTGAAGTTATTGTTGAAAGATGGTATTAAATTTGTAATATGAGATTTTTGATCGTTAATTATGCACTACAGTTGATGTAATGTATGTATATAGTATAAATTTTAATTAAAGTAAAAAGTAATTATTTTAATAAGTATATCTAATCTAATAAATAATTAACACAGTATCATCTATGTCTGGTTAAGTTGTCCATATACATATATAAGATTTTCTTTTAGTATACTTGGCGCAAATGCCGTGGGGTGGTGGGCCGCCTACCGCAGAACTGCTCCAGAACATTCTCTCGTCGGTGATACGTCAAGGACTTGTGCCTGGAATGGAGGGAATATTACACGCCCACTTACAACAAATCCCGAATCCCAACGCAAATGTGAACCAAACGGCTGGAAACCAAAACCAACAGGGCCACGATCAAACAGCTGCTAATAGTCAGGCCAATAATGCTGAGGGCCAAGCAAATCCTGGACAAGTAGGCCAAGGCCAAGGTTCAGGCCGGACTGGGCTAAGCCAAGCTGGCACAAGCCACGCTAGAACAAGCCACGCGGGCACTAGTCAGGAAGGCTCTGGTTCGAACCAAGGAACTTCTGGTCAGAGTAGCGATAACCGGAACAACCAAGGCCAAGGGCAAAGTGGATCGGGTCAAGGTGAACATGGCGCTGGTGAAGGCTCGAGTGGCGCAGGCCAGGGTGGTTCGAGCCAAGGCGGCTCAGGCCAAGGTGGTTCAGGCCAGGGCGGTTCAGGCCACGGTGGGCCAAGCCAGGGCGGGTCAGGGCAGAATGGCTCAGACCAGGCTTCTGACCAGAATGGTCAAAAAGAAAATCCAAACCAACCCGGACAAAACCAAGGCGATCAAAACCAAAATAATCAGAGCCAGCCAGGTCCCGCTCAAGCTCAAGGTAGACAGGAGAATGGAGCTTCAGATCAAGCCAATCGTACGTATAATATATTTATACATATATTGATTATTATATTTACAATAGTTAAGAGTGAACGGTTATCTATAAAATAATTAGTTGACAAGAAAGCATTTTAACAGAGAAATTTATTATCTTTTATACAAACAATAACTTCTTTACATTTGTTACATTTAATTAAATTGGATTTTTTTTCATTTTGAAGTAAATTGGATATTCTTTAACGAATTTCTTTATATATTTCATTTTCTAAATACAACAGATGTATTTTAGTGTCGTAGCACTTTCTAATTGCTAATGTACAATATTTTTACTATTTTTATATATTGTTATATCTGCCTGACTGTGGCATTAAGGAAAACTATCAAACTAATTATAAAACCTTGTAGTTGTCTCCAAGTACTTTGTAGTAATAACAGTTCAAATATGGATATATTAGATGTACAAATAAAATAAATATCTATGACAGTTTACTTAAGAAGATGAAACAAAATTGTCAGATTTTACTATTTTCTATTTTTCTTAATCCAAGTAAATATTATATATTATATTGAGGATGGTCATGGCGCAGAGGCGCAGTGTGTGCCGGTAAACGCGACTGTTTGTGGGTTCAATTTCCACTCGGGGAAGATAGATTTCTCATTTTCCTTTTTCTTCGCTCTGGAAACTAGGCAGAGCGCGGCGTTGATTTCCGCCACTTAACACGCAATGCCTCGAAAAGGCGGTGCGTAGAGAACGGAGTGTCTAAACATTACATTCCCACGGTTCCTGCGGTTCCGTAAGCGGGACAAAGTGTGAAGCTAAAAAAAAATAATTTTTTGCTTTAAGGCAATGATATTGAACTCACTAATGAACTCTTCTATCTTTTGTAACCATAGTTGTACTGTGCAATTTTACGATGAATATACGGTTAATGGCACATAATCTAAAAAATTGTATATTAGTCTTTAATTACGTGAAAATAATACACAGAAATAATGGATGTTTTATAAAATATAATTATTGTGTAAAGCACAAGCACTTGAGTATGCAATAAAACGAATTTTGATAAAATTCAAATGTCTTTCAAATGCCTTTTTGCCGTCGTATATATATTTATTTAAATCTGACAATTTCCATTTAAAAATATATACATACACACGTAAAAGATAATAATTATAATTAATTATGATAAGTTTATTAATATTTAATTTTTTTTCAATACAGAAGAAGAACAAGCCCGTCCCCAGTCGGTGTCTCTACTGAATCTGATATATGACAGATTCCTTCCGTGTGACAGTCCACACGCCAGACGACAGCTGCAGAGACGACGGTGAGATTATTAAATTTTTTTATTTATTTTATTTATTTATTAATTTTGTATAGACTTTACTCCTTTTTTATTATTTTTTTTTTAGCTTCACTCTTTATCCTGCACATGGCAGGGTAGGCAGAGGGAACTGTAGAAACCGTGGGAACCTAGTGTTAAGACACTCCGTTGCTTAGTCCCTGCTTTCTCCGTCCCCACTTTCCGCGTTTTTCGAGGCATTGCGTGTTGAGTGGCGGAACTCAACGCCTCGCTTTACCTAGTTTGCTAGAGCGAAAAAAATGGAAATAGAAAAATCCATCTTCCTCAAGTGGGAATCGAACCCAGAAACCCTCGCGTTTACAGGCAGACGCTTACGCCTCTGCGCCACAACGGTCCTCTTTTTTTTTAATCTTTAATTTTTTATTTGTCGTTTTACAGGCCTTTTAGTGATGTGATTTATGATTAAACTTTATGTTCAAATACCAATGAAATATAATATATATTTATTCCTATTTTTTATAATTAATTTAAATTATGTAGATAATATATTAATATATGTTTTTTTTAATATATCCAGCGAGGATACTCTACGAGCTGGTGGCCCTCGATTACGCGACAGCAGCACAAGTCGTATACAAGTAAGTTATGAAATATACTCTAAATATGTGTCGAAAACGAAATATATCCGTTATTATATTATTTATTTTACTTCTTTACTTAAGTGTAGTGTAAGGAGGAAATATATTGAATTTCGCTTTATGAAGCATCAAGTTAGTTAAGGCACGCCGTTTATCGACATTTTGAGGCAATGCGTGTTGAGTGGCGTAACTCAATGCCGGGCTTACCTAGTTACTAAAGGGACAAAAGTGGGAATTAAATAATCCATCTTCCCCAAGGGGGAATTGAACCCACAACCATTGCGTTGGCAGACAGAGGCTGCCTCTGTGCCACGACGGCCTTCATTTTATTTTTCCCGAAGTAATAAAACGATTTTAATTACACACTAAATTTGTATATTATCGAATTATATTGTTATAATTAATTACAATATTTATTTTATTTTATTTTAGAACAATGTAGAGACTTTATTCGAGAGATTCGACAGAAATACCATCAATGAAGAGTCTCTTATGATTGCTGCTTTCTTGACTTTGGTATGTATTGACAATATGACTTAACAAATGACTTAATATGGAAAATAGTTAATAACTTGTATTAATAATCAATTATAGTTTTTGATTAAAATTTGTTACATACATTTATTACGAAAATAGTATATATGTATTATTTTTTTACATATGTGTATAAATACACGTACGTTTTATTAACAGCGCGAAGCCACAGCCTTCTCCAGTGGTCGAACCCTCGTGCCAGAAGAGCTCTTACCACTTCGACGAAGGTTACAGATTCACATGCGTGAAATAATGCAAGGCGACTATGAAATTGGTACTCAGGATCAATTGGCCGAATTGATATTCGCCCGTCATGCTGTTTTTATTGCAAGGATGGTGGGTATTATCATTTTCAGTTCAGATTGTCAGTAATTACGAGACGTGAAAATATTTAGAAATTATTATGTGAATGTACTCAATAATCTTAAGTGAATTGACAAAAGTTACTAAGTTTTGGCTTTCTACAATGTTTAGTTGCAATTTTTATATGAAAGTAATTACTTAAATAAATGGTTGGTTGCCAATATCAGACATTGATAGAATCTTATTATATATATAAAATCTAAAATTTTTGATTTCCAACTAACACATTATTTTCAGGAACGTATCTATCGTGTAAATCGGGAGATATATATATATATATATATATATATATATATATATATATATATATATGTATATATATATATATATATATATATATATATATATATATATATATATATATATATATATATATATATATATATATATATATATATATATATATATATATATATATATATATATATATATATATATATATATATCTATATATATATATATATATATATATATATATATATATATATATATATATATATATATATATATATATATATATATATATATATATATATATATATATATATAAAAAGACAAACTCCATGTTATACCGTACTGACCATTGTGGCGTAGAGGCGCAACGTCTGCCTGTAACGCACCGGTGTCTGGGTTCGATTCCGAGAAAGCAGGGACTGAGGAACGGAGTGTCCTAACACTAGGTTCCTGTGATTCCTACAGTCCCCTCTGCCTATTCTGCCATGTGCGGAATGAAACGTGAAGACATAAAAAAATAAAAAGAACCATTATATAATCTTTAATAACTATAAAAACTTAATATTCCAGCAACTAATAACACCTATACGCCCGAGCGTGGATCTCGTGGAATCAATGAAAGCGGTCATCCTACGCTTCCTGAACGAAGCCATGACGGTCCTTGGTATGGAGAATATTGAGATGTTTTCCAGAAGGTTCCGTATCGTATACCCTAGAATGTTCTACGAATTGTGCGGAGTCCTCTCGTACTGCTGTTTGGAGGGCATTGAAGGGTTGAGGCGGATTTATAGATCATTTATTGTGAGTATTGATGTCATTCAAGTCTTTATATGTTAGTCTAACTTAAATATTTTTTTTCGTTTGACCTCTCACGTTACGTTTCAGTTTTGCTAATTAGCATGCAATATTTTGAAAGTATATTAAGTGATTTATATATATATAAATTAAATTCTGTTTAATTACATCATATGTTGCTAGAAATTCTTAAAGTATAAAAAGAATATAAAAATATAAATAGTATAAGTATATAATGAAATTATATATAGGGTTTAAAATGTGGATCAAAACAAAAAATAACTGATTGTAATAATTTTATTCACAGAGCGACTTGATCCAGAACATCGACGAACCAGTCCGCGATTTGCTCTACAGCCTCGGTATGGAGAATCTAAACACAGCCATAAGTCGCATTGAAACTAACAAAGTACACTGTGCACAGTTTATACGAAGAAAGGGAAGTTCTCAGGGCGATTCATCGGTAAGTTGTATATTAATTGAGAAAATTAGAGAGTATATAGTACATAGTTTATGTAGGGATAAAAGCGCGACGTCTGCGGCTGTTTTTAATGCAGTAGCCATTTCTGCGAAATATATTTCGTATTTAAAACCTGGAGATTTACCTGCATATCCTAACTTACTTACAAAACAACTATAACTATTTGGTGTCAAATTACAGGAAACGTCATCGGAAATGGCTATGGATATCGTCGATGCGACATATTCACAATCGGACGCTATGGAACGATCCCCGGACGACATTGACGCCGAGTTCAACCCCTACTCCTGCGAAACTCCCCCACCCCAAGCCGAAACGTCCACAGCCGGCATCGTACCAACTATAACTACCCTAGTGAACCCATCCGTTTCGGTAACGTCCCCTGCAATATCCCCGGTGGCCACAATCACTATTGCCCCCATCGTCCCCACCGTTACCACTGTCCCCAACGTATCCACATACCAAGCCCCAACAACCGCTCACTCGGTCCCCATCGTGCCGACTGCACCCATTATCCCAACAGTCTCGATGGCCCCATCCGCCCCGCCCGCTCACTTGGCGTCCCCACCGGTCGTCCACGCCCAGCCCGTGGTACACACCGTCCCCGTAGTATCAATGCTCCAGGCCCGCCCCGCCATGCCACCCCGACCCGTCCCCCCACCCCTCGTATCCGCCACGCCCGTCCTGGTACCCGCACCCATGATGGTACCCGCCCCAGCAATAGTACCCGCCCCCGCAATAGTCCCCACTCTCCCCACAATCCCCGCTGTCCCCGCTATCCCCACGCTACCCATTTCGCCACGTTACGTAGACCGATCTGCCGCCACCTCGATGGCTTCGAACTCCGGACATCTCCAGTCGCCATCAGGCGCGTACGCAAGGGACAGGTAAGTGTCGACTCACTAACCTTAAACTTTTTTTTACATTCTTGTAACCGATTTAAAGCTTAACTAACACATTATTTAACCTAATCGCCTTGCACTTATAAGCGTATATATTAGTCACCGATTCGTCCCTACCACTATCGCGGCAATAGGTGAGTTTAGGTTCGGTTCCATAGTTCCTTTGTAATTATTTAGTCGTGATAACAGTATTTATATTATATTATATATTATAAATAGTGTTTAGACATGATTAGCGTGCATTTAATAGTTGCGGTGTAGTAAGATAGATTTGTTGACTGTGTAGTGGTCACGCCTACATCGGGTGGCCCGTGAACGCAATACGATGTTACGCACCATACTACCATCCACTGCACTGCAGGTGAGATCATTATTACATCTATTAATGAGAAATACAATCCCTTCTCTCACTAACAATCTATGTGTCGTTAATTGTTATTTTGAGAAAATTGTAAATACATATAGAAAATTCAATTTGAAGAATTTTTTTTTTGTAATTTTGAAGTGTTCGCCGCGACAAATATATGTATATGTGTATACAACAAGTATATGTGTATACGAGAAGTATCTGTCGCGACATAACAAGATGGATGGTAATGGCGTATGTTCTTAGCGGTTTTAAATTCGTAGTTTTTTTTTTTTCTTATATTTCTTCATATATAATTATTTCTTAGCGCACCGATATACACCGTCCCATTGCCGATGCATCGCCACGACTTTGGTTACGAATTTGGCGGCGATAAGTAAGTGCTTTGTCATCACACTGCCATTGTTCTTTGCAATTTATACATTTATACATTGTCATATAAATATACGTTACAAATATACACTTGTTATACATTTACGTCATACATTAAACTCATGTATAACAAGATGTACAAACGCCCATCCTTACAAGCTTAATACCCAATTGTTTTGGTTAAGTTTTTCTAAATTATTAGGTTTGATTATTTCTCTTGTATTTTATAGGGAGGTCAAGAATTAAACGTCGTATAAATATTTTGTACTATTATATACAGACACATGGTAATATTATTATTACATATGAACTATTTTTGAATGGGTTTTGAACCCACACTATTCATCTGACGTCTCAACTACGCCGCAACGTTTAAAAACATAATTAAATAATGTATAGTTTATATATATATATATTGACATTCACTACCCAATTGGCAATAAAATCTTCTAGATTCTTCTATATACATATATAAAAGAAAACTTTGATTATAAATGAAACAAACGTGTTGTATATCACACAAATTACTTTCAATACCCAGTTACGACGTGATGCCGGAGATGTCGGAGCAAAGCGACCGTGATTCCAACTCGGACATGTCACACGGCAGAACGTGAGTGTGACTTTTGACGGCTTGGCAAGGCTCGGCAAGCGTCCGCAAACTCGTAGGTTATAAGAGCTTGCCTAACCGAGCCAGTGCCGTTTGTCTTACCTTGTCAAATTAAAGTAATATGTTACGTTACGTTGGCGATTGTAGCTTACTCGGGCTTGTCAAGCCTTGCCGAGTATATAAATGACACTTGCCTTTTTGTTTCTTTTTTTAATACTTTTTTTTTAAATTGACGTCGTAAGGGCCAAAGTGGCCATTATCGAAATTTTTTATCAGTCGTTTGGTTAAACTAGAATAGGAAAATCGATTTTGCGAAAATCGTTATATATAAATAAGATAATATACCTAGTGGAAAATATACGTTGTCTCCGTGGCATGTATTCGTTAATCCATATTAAATTACTGTACTATGTTACTATGGAAACGTAAAAGCGAAATCATTAAACAAACTGAAAATCTTACTTTACTGGGTAAATTGTTATTTTTACTCGTTGGATACTCGATTGGCGGTAGCACGATTACGGATTATTTACGGTTTGGAAATTGGCCCTTACGAAGTTTTATAACGATATTATTTGAACTATTACAAAACAATTATTGTTTATATTTCTTACAATTTTATTTTATATTATTCAAATTACTGATGATACTTTTTATACGCATAAAGGACGTTTTCTTTCTTTACTTTATAACAAAATTTACAAAGTTTAATTCTAAGATATATTTTTCAATTTAAGTAAATATAATAATATTTCAATAGTTCGGGCCGACGTCCTTGTCCCTTCGTAGAGAATTACGATGATTATTGGGATGGCGATCTGTATCGAGGCCGTCGTACACGATATAGGTGAGATTATATGTGTATACGTATTTTTGTTATATAACGTTAATGTTCATGTTTATATATTATATTTATAATACTTTTTAAATTATTATAAATAACAAAAACAAATATATTAATAAATACAATTTTAAAATATCATTAGTCGAACTAAAACAGTTTTAGATATTAAATTAATAACAATGTCGATTTAGAAAGCCTAAACCTTCTTAAATCTCGATTATTTTGCAATAAAATGAGTTTAATCGATATTTTACTTTTATAATATCGATTCCGCTAACAAAGCAATATTTTGTAGCGCTCCGTCCACATCGTCGGCGGCAGTGCACGCCGATTTATACGGATTCGACGATAGTATGTCCGAGTCCCAGTAAGTCATATGTATTGCATTCATATTGATATATTCTTATAATATTTATGTAATACGTGTATATACGTATATTCTCACTTTAATGATTTAGTAAACGCGTATTTTTCTTAAATAAATCGTACTTTGTAGAGCCTCGGCGTCGTCTTCTTCATCGCGCCCCTATGAACCTCGTGGACGCTACAAGTGAGTTTGTGTAATCGATGTCGTTTATATATAATTATGTATTATTAAGATATATATGTTTATCAAAATATTGCACTGAGGAGATAACAAGATGCACATAATAATTTATATTTTTACAATAATAATCGTAACTAATCGATTTCTTGCATATCGATTGTATTTCGCAAATAATTAGAAGTTTATAAGTTGTCTGTTGTTATCTTTGGAGTCTTACGTTTATAATGCGTTTACGCTTCAAATTTTTTTACACGTTTTATGTCCGGCTGAGTTTCCGCTTTGGTATTTTCAGTTACTTTTATTTGCGTTTTGCATTAGTGTTTTATTTTTCCAGTATATAAATCTATATATATTATTAAATGTTATTTAAAATTGATATATAAATGAATTTATTCATTCATTATATGCGTTAAGTAAAATTGTATTTTAAACAATATAGAGAACAGTCAGAAATATTTTGTTTAGCAAAAACACAGACTTGTCAAAATTTTACGTTACCTCTTGGAAATTATATCAAATACGTATTGGCGTAATCATTTTAAAAAAAAAAACCATATAAACGAAAATATTAAGAATATTTCGGACTATGTCTATTAGATCATTTACTAAGTAAATATAGTACAGTGGAGCATATAAAACTTGATTTTGTAGTCCATTCCGGCCGGCGCGCCCGGACCGTTCGTATGACAGCCACCGTGGACGACGCAAGTGAGTAATCATATATAGGTTTATATGGACTAGGAGCTTTAAATTGAATGATGCATTAAATATATATGTGAATTTAAGCGTTTCTATATTTATTTTTGAACGTTTCGATTTTTTTTAATTATTGAAGAAAATGAAATTAGACGAAGTCATCGTAAAATTGTTGTTAACGAATCCTATTTATGCGCATTTAATTTCAAACGTTTTCGATTTTGTCTATTCTGTGATTTATTTCTATTTTATTTAAAATTCAAGGACATGTGCGTATATTTTAGATTTAATAAAAACTAAAATATTCGTAAATTTTGTTTCGTAGCGCTACGGCAACGGTTACATCGACGCGCACAGACCGTAGCTTTGAACACAGGCATAATAAGTGAGTTTATAAGTACAGATTGATTTTTATTAATTGTATTAAATTTATAAGATTATTATAAATTAATTCGACTAATTAAAAACCTCAAACCAAAAAAAAATATATTTATACCGAAAAATAAATTAAAATCGAAAACATGTACTGAATCGATTTAAATTATCGAAAGTATTATTTTTATGATACGAGGCCTACAAAAAATATGTACTAAAACCTATATTCTTATTAATTACATACGACATTTTCTTACTTACATTCGTTAATATTGCAAATATTTCTACGTAGTACTATCTATAAGCTCATTCACGGTACAATATTGATTGTACCATACATTTGTAGTGCGTCAGCGTCGTCGTCGTATCGTACGGATCATTCCCACCACCACACGTACCGCGGGTATCGTGGGCGACGCACCCATCGCGGATCTAAGTAAGTCCATTGATGTTTAAAACGACTTTTTGTTGTTTAAGTGTTGAATTAAAATTAGAGCAATTAGAGATAGTTATTTTGAACTTGGGAGGTTGAAAGTATTATGAATATATATTTTATAAGAATAAATTAAGCGAAACCATAACATCTGTAATGACATATTAACATTGTTGGTAATACTTTTTTCAGTAAAATTTATCAGATTTATTGCTATGTGGTGTCGAGATAAAAATACTAGTGTAGGCTTTATCTTAGGACCAGAAAGATGTATTGCAATATGCGTCAAACGTTTTCAGAAATATCATTACTTCTCACAAAATACTTTTGTCCATTATTAATTATTTAATTAATCTGAATAGGTACAAAGTAAATATGTACACTCACTTACTAAATAACCTATCTGTTTTGCTGTAGAGACCACCGAATGTGCTCGAAATATACCGAAAATTTTTAGTGTACTTTATAAAAATTCACGTTTGATTTTACGTTGTGTTATATGAAAAAAAAATGTTGCCAAATTTCAATATTTAATTGTTAATAAGAGAACGCATACCTATAATATTAAATTTACACTAAAGTTAAAAAAAACGATATTTGTTTTAACGCAAAATTTGAAATATACATACAAACGTACATACATGCTACAATACCCTTGAATTTAATTTATATTTATTAATAATAATAATTAATTTATATACTATGCATTTTTAAATGAACCAATCGCGTACATTTGCGACTATATGTTGGTAGAACTGCTTATTTTATAGCCAGCCGTTGAGTTCGGGTAGTATGCACATCCAACGCTTGATTCAAATTTATCGCAACAGGTACAATGGTTCTTTTCTTTGAAAGATGGACTTAATGTTTTTTTATTGTACCTACTAATTTAATCTTCACTACTATTATATTACTATTTTAATCTTCACATTCTATATAAGACAGCGATTGGCTAGATAGATTTTAATAAAATCTGTTAATAAATTACAAAGTAGATTCTGTTCCTTTATAAATTATTAGTTATTAAAGGTATGAATTAAATTTTTGAGTTCAAAAAGTACATACACGTATGTATCTTGTGACATACATAAATTCAATGTTTAAACAATGCAAAATTTTACTTTTGCAAATTCTTTAAAAATCCTTGAATTTTCTTTGTGACTACAATTTCACACTTGTACTACTACTTAGTATATAAGAGGCGTAATACGTTCGATAATATTATGTTTTATAAATAAAAACGTTTAGCTATTTATTAAAATGGCGATATTTAAGTATGGATATAACTGTATTAGCCATCCCGGAACTTCTCGCGGTTCCCGCTCGAATAATCACGGCAATTCCAATGGTCACAACTACAACCACAACCACTTTAACGGGAGACACAACAGGTGAAACAATTTGTGAAGTATTTGAAATATGAACTATTAAAATTTATTACTTATGAAAAAATCAATTTTTCAATTATTTTAGTATTGATGATACTATCGCTTAAAGGAAGCTCGGGCAAAATAAGCTAATGTTTAAGGACTCTCAGTATTCAATATTAGTTCTTGTTTAGCTCGTTCAAGTAACAATAATGTTAATAGTTAATTTTGTCAATATTATATTAAAAATAACTATAGTGTCTAGGAAGGAAGTTATATTAGTAAGTGCTTTTTTATGTCAACAAAGTTTCAGCCCATTTTTCGCTCGCTCGTTTTTTATCGGTTCGGTTCGGATAACTTTGACAAATCTCTTTTATCTATTATTTTTTATTCAATTTTGCAAACTTACTATTTCTACGCAAAGGCATAGAATAAATATAAAGTTTTAATATACACATGATTTATAAAATAATATGAAGCGCAATTGCCCGGACTTCCCCTAATGCGTTAGAGCAGTCCGTATATAGCGCTTTCAATAAGCTATATGAAGTAATTACAGCTTTGTAACTCTTGTTATATAATAAAAGTCACGTTAAAATAACATATTATCAATATCATTCCGTCGAAATATTCAAATGGCCTGCCTTGTATATCATTGTTCATACATTTACATGCTTAGCGCGCACTTCGCCGGTCGACCTGAGCGCCAGTTAATTGGAAACAGTTATGGAAGCATAAGGTAAATGCGTAAGACTTTTTGTAAACGTATAGTGAAATATATTAGTCGAATTACGGTGTTTATATAATAGTTATATTCTAAATGTCTTAAAAACTTATGCATATATTTTATAATCGTTTAGAACTGTTTCTAATGTAATTTACAACTAGCTATAGCTCCGATGTGCAATATCGGCTTGACCCGCGGGCCAATGGCATCGTCCGCCGTCCCTCTCACAGGGGCAGAGCCCGGTAAGGCTGACTACACGTTATAGGTGCATGAGCGATTTGTAATATGTTAGATATGTCGTATTTAAGTCTTTTAGCGCTTTTTACATTCTTATCACTTATCACTTTGTTTTTTTTACGTCCTCCAGATGTTTTTTTTTCTGTTGAATTTAGATTCTTGTCGATCTATCTTACTACATCAGGACTTCAGCTTCTACACTGACATAGCGTTATATTAGATATTTATTTTGCCTTATTTTCTATTAATTGCACGTTTGTGTAGTACTTGTGATGTGTCATATGAATTTTACTCATATTATGGATTTAATAGGAACAATCACCGAAACAACCACGCAAGTGAGAATAACCACACCAACCCGGCCTCGCCCCCTTCGCCGGATGATGGCAGCAATCTAAGATTCGTAAGTATAATATAAGTGAGAATTTACATACATATATGCCAGCGTTTCGTCATTTCTTCATTACACACACACATACATATTGCATACACATGCATATTGCTTATCATGTTTACAAGTATTGATTAAGTAGGACCATAAGCAGGTAGAATCAGCTAAATTTGGCTTTTATTCAAGCTGCGAGCTTGCTTTGTCATTTCAAGTATATATGTATTCATCAATGCAATACTTTATAGCAAACAATCATTTTATTTTGTCTGGAACGACAATTTAGTAAAACTTAAACTGAGGGAAAGGGATTTAATATCTATATATCATATTATAATGTTATTTTTTGTTATTAACACACATATCTGTTTCTGAGCTATAATATTAGCAGTCATCATCGGAATTTGAAAGGTAATCGATCACTTTACCATAACTACGCAGCTTCATTGCGTCAGCTAAATGCTTTATTAGCCGTATCTGTGTTTCATCGGATCATTACTTAAATATAAATATATATATATATATATATATATATATATATATATATATATATATATATATATATATATATATATATATATATATATATATATATATATATATATATATATATATATATATATATATATATATATATATATATATATATATATATACTACATATATATAATATATACATACTACATACTAACAGGAATCTCTGTTATAAAAAGGGTTGCCTGTAAAAGATCAGTTGAAGTTATAAGGCCTTTGTACTGATAGTGTGTGATATTTTGTAATAGGCTGTCTACTTAATAAGTGTATTTGATTTGATTTGATTTGATTTGATAGGTGTCGTCTCGTATCGATGTACATACGGTAATAGTTGGTGGGGGTTCTATTTCAATATTGTTGTAGGTGCCACCTGCGCAGATAGCGCAGCATTGGGGCGAGGACTGGGTTCCAACTTTTACTAGGGACTTGCAGCGGCAAAGTCAATCGTCCGAGCCTTACAGCGATGCGTACCTGTCTGGTATGCCGCCGAAGAAGCGTCGCTGTGTACGACAAGCCCGACCGCCTACCACTCTGAATGGACTTATTGGTGGTAAGTTAGTAATGTTGCTTTATATGGTAGAGGAACTTAGTTTTAAGTAATAATGAATGTGAAAAAAAAATGTAAAAAAAAAAATTAATTATGATTAATATTTATTCTATATATTATGTATTAATATTTATGATAAGAGCATGTAGTATAAGTTAAAAAGGATACGGATCAAGTGTCTGTAATGTTACATTTTAAAAAAGAAAGGTAGAGAAAGTGTGCTGGATGAAGCGTGAAGATATAAAAAAACCCTAACACTATGCAATAATTATTAATGTTATTAAATTATCTTAAACAGAGAGTGTAGGCGAGATATCAGAGCAGCTGACCTCCCACGACGAGCTCCGCGCGGCGTTCAGGGAACACGTACGCGAGGTAGCGCGAGCGCGCGCCGCCTCCTCCGCCGACTACGAGCCGCGGCGCTTTGTGGCCACTGCGCGCTTTCTCAGGCAAAACAGGTATGGAAAACATTTAATTATAATATTTCTTTTCAAAATAATGTAATATGTTAATATATGATTTATGTTTTGAACGTCAAAATGTTGTTATTGCTTGATGTTAAAATCCTAAGATTCTAAAGAGTCGAAATGAATTGGTGCATGAAATTCGTTTGATTTTTACAATTTTTTTGGAACTAATATACTAGGCTAAGTGACAATTTCAGTTACAATCATTTTTAACAAATATATTTACCGGCATTGTATAGGGACGTTTCATAGCAAAGACACTGGGTAAATGATCACAGCAAAGTATTGTAAATATTAAAACTACTAAAGGTAAATTCCATCTTTCCCGAGTGGGAATTGAACCCACAAACTGTGGCGTTTACAGGCAGACGAATATATGAAATAATAATACATATGAAAATTGTCTATCTGTCTTTATACAGGCCAAGCACGCAGAAATCAGTAGAGACGCAACCCAGCGGCAACGAATAAGGATCGCATCCTGTACCAGGGATGATTGGTCTCACATATACATATATATATACATATACATATATATAAAGTTAAAAAGTTAATCAGATTGTGTCGCCTAACATCTTCCTCTATTGTACTTGTCGATCACAATGTACTCAAACTATATATACTTTTAATTTATATTTATACTCATGCACTATGACTTTTGAACTGAAGTGCAAGTGTCATTTGATTACCTGTTTTATTCATGGCGTAATATGTATATAGAGTAGAGTTTTTTTATTTGTTATGCCATTTTAAATGTAAGAACTAAACTAAATTTTTAAGGTAATTGCATTGTATGAACTTGTTTGGCAGAAATGTTTATTTACTTATTCATAAAATATTTGTATTTGTAAATAAAATTGATGTATAAATGATGGTATTTAAATTTTACTACTTAATTCTTTTGATATTTAAATATAAATAAACTTAGTATCTGCTCAGTTAGAAAGGAAGCTGGTTAATATAATGTACATAGCTTTGTAAATATTTAAAATAAGTAAATAAACATATAAACACATAACGAACGGGATTTGAACCTGTAACATTGGCTTAAACAATCAAGTGCCAATAAACAGAAAAAATACCTAACCATACACAATATATAAGAAATAAAATAAACTTTTTAAAACTAGGCTAAATTAAATTATATTGTAATTTAATTATTAAGTAAAATAAAATAAAATAAAATAAAATAAAACAGGTGATTAAATATACACTAAACACACTTCACAGTACAAAAGGCCTTAAACATTGAGCTTTCAATGGAAATGAAGTTTCAGCATCATATAAGGATGGCCATATATATAAAGTTTTATCCAACTGACCTTCGATTTTTATATTCTATAATATATTTTTTGACGTTTTTTATATTATTTATTATTATTATTATTAATATATATTATATTAACTTTTTAACTTCACCCAGATTGCAGTGTCAAATAATGTATGCCGCTTACTTACTACTTACTATGTGAAGTAATGAGAGATGATTGCTTCCGTTGTATTGAAAATGGACTAAATAATAACAAATATGAGCAATGGTGGCACACAATATGTTATATACATAATAAAGTGGCAATGGACTTAATCTGTTTAAATTTAAATATGAAAATTTACAATAGTTTAATTCAAGTAGTGAATGTAAATGACCTTAGGTCGAATGGTGTTCCAAATCTCTTTATAATAATAGAAAATTCCTTTTGTCATTTGTTAAATAATATTATGTTATTTGTTTATATATATATATATATATATATATATATATATATATATATATATATATATATATATATATATATATATATATATATATGTATATATATATATGTATATATATATATGTATATATATATATATATATATATATATATATATATATATATATATATATATATATATATATATATATATATATATATATATATATATATATATATATATATATATATATATATATATATGTATATATATATATGTATATATATATATATGTATATATATATATATGTATATATATATATATATATATATAATATATATATATATATATATATATATATATATATATATATATATATATATATATATATATTATATGTATATATATATATGTATATATATATATATATATATATATATATGTATATATTTGAATTTTAAATATATTTGATGTATTCATCGATCATTATTACTATTATACATATTAATATATACGTATATATATTAAAAATATTGTCAATATTTTACATATATATAACTTAGTCATATAAAAGCTTGAAATGCTATGAATTTTTGGTACTAATTTATATAATCTTCCTATTAAAAGTTTATATTAGAAAATTAATAAACTAACAGATTTTGACTGCTATACATATTTTGTTAATTTAAAAGAATGTAAAAAGCATTTCAAGCTTACTTAGTCTCATCCTGTAAGGGGAATCCCCCCATTATACTGCAGTTAAATATAATAACCAATTATTAATTATTAGTTATAGTACATACAACCCGTTCGCATTAACATGGCAGATGGCACAAATGAAAAAATAATATTTATAGTACTAAATACAAAAAAAATAATTTAGTACTTTCATATTCAAATTGAAAATAATAAAAATACAAAACGCTGAACGATAATAAATAATAAGCAAATTGCTTGGAAATTCATTAGTTTTGCTAACTCTACTAGGTCTTACAAAGGGGTAGGGGAGTGTGGAAGAAGGAAAGGGGGCGAGAAGGAAAAGGGAGCAAAGGAAAGAGGGAGGGGGGGGAGTAAGACATTGTTTTCGAGCCTGTCATGCAAATGCGCACGAGTTTTAGTTGGTGTTATCGATGTTCTAAGCTCAATGGGTGTAATTATGTTTTAATATTATTTTACATATAAATTATTATTATTATTTTTTATTATTATTTCATTTTATCTCTCTCTCTTACATAGATCGCTGTATTGGATGTAGGGTTCCTTAGGAACTGTCAGTTTAGATAGTATTAGGTCTATGAATGTCAAATTAAATGTCATTTCAGTTTTTTTTTTTCAGTTTAAAAAACGTCCATGGTATATAGTTTTGTGTATATTTAAATTGTAATGTAAACTTTTTGGTTTATTTTTTTGCATGTTCCTTTCATTTATCCGAGTGGACGTGGGTCTGGTTCAGTTGAAATACGCGTACTTATTGTTGTTTACGTTTACGCAGTTTTAAATTGTTCTTTGGCTCATATTAAACGTGTAAGAACCAAATGGTATTTTATTAACCCATTAATCTGTTTTTGTTATATATTTTTGTAAATAATTTGAAATTTATAACTTTTTGTTTTTTTTTTAATTGGACATTTTGAACGAATCAATCGCGATCGATCAAAAACTAAGAAGATCTAGATTGTAAGAGTTACAGAAAAATGAAGATGATGCAACAAAATCGGTTATGAATTAATTATAAAGAGCGTAAAGAACTTACTGACTGGTTAGAGAAGGGAAGGAGGAAGAAGGTGCTGTATATAATTTGCTCATATAATTTCTTTTTTTTTTTAGCTTCACGCTTTATCCCGCACATGGCAGGGTAGGCAGATTGAATTGCATGAACCATACGAACCTAGTGTTAAGACACTCCGTTATTTAGTCCCTGCTTACTCCGTCCCCGCTTTCCGCCGTTTTCGAGGCATTGCGTGTTGAGTGGCGGAACTCAACGCCGCGCTTTGCCTTAGATGCCAGAGCGAAGAAAATGGAAATAGAAAAATCCATCTTCCCCGACTGGGAATCGAACCCAGTAACCGTTGCGTTTTAGGCAGACGTTGCGCCTCTGCGCCACGACAGTCCTTCTGAGTAATTGATTTCATTAATTATACTGAAGTTCTTATAATATTGATTAATTTTGAAGCATTATTATTATATTAAGCATATTTTTAGTACATTCGTTTTTACCAAGTTAAGAGCTGGCGATAGCTATTTATTTAGTAAATTATAGCTCCATCTTTTTCATTCAATCAGTACTATTTTTTTGTAATAGATTTTTAACTTTTCCTTTGATACTACCGCCATCTTTTCGATTTATGTACATACTAAGCGACATTTGTATGATATTTAAATAAGGAGGTTGGAAAAGGGCCATCTTGTATACAACATTGGCACTACTTTGTACTAACTTTATATTCCCCTTTATTCCTGTCACTTGTTGTTTTAGAGATTTTCAAATGAAATAAATGAGTCACTAGCTGGCAGCATTATATACAATACAAGCTACTAACTGACTGATCAGAAATTGTCTTAATAGCCATGTACTAACACTAACTAGATCACTTTTGAGTAATGTCAAAGAAAAAAAAATAAAATATAAAAAAAAGTATAATATTTTACCAACAAATATGGACTGTGTATCTATCTATATTGACCATTAGATCATTACGGACTATGTGTATATTTATTTAAAAAAAAAAACTAAATATTGACGACACTTTTAATAATGTTAAACTATCCATAAAAAATCTTTTTCTCTCTCGCGCATACGTAAATAGCATAGTTTAGTATAAAATAATGTGTTAGTATAGAGCAATGGCTGCCTTATCATCTTGAGTGCAAGCCTTATTAGTCTTACATACCTTTTTTTTATTTCATGAAATATTTTTGTTGTTTTTATTTCGAATAGTGAATATTCCGAGGTATATACCAGACGATACTGAAGTAGACGCAGCCTACCCGCAAAACTGCATTCTTTACGATATTCCTTTGAAATTAATATGAGCACAAATTTATCATTTAATTTATTTCTAATAACTTTAAACTATATAGAATATTATAATTTAATTAATTTAATATCATAGTTAGTGTAGGTTTACAACTTACTCGAAGCTGTTTAAAGTTTGAAAGCTTTCAAACATTTCCGCCACCTGTTTGTTCGTTAAATTCGAAAGAGGGTGATGTAAGGACCAACTATGTTAATAGAAAGACGTTATATATTTTCGTTGACAATACTTTTTCTTAAGCGATGCTCTGTGTACATATTGTGTATGAATTTTATATTTTATCGGTCAATGCTAGTGTGATAGCTATATATTAATTATAAGTATATTTAAGCTCGTGGGTAACTTATTTTATACCTTCATATTTGATCATTTAACTTCCTACATAAATAATACTACCGGTGTGATTACTAAAGACTCACTAATATTAACTCATTAATATTATATTTAAGAGATAAGTCTCCAGCAAGTTGTTGTCCTTTATTTATTCGACAAGTTGACAAGTGCTAGTTCGAAAATTATAATTTTATTTTTATTAATATTTTATTATATTTTAAATTTTTAAAGAAACAAAAGATATATTAAATTTATTACAATAATATTATTTTTTACGTAAAGGACTATACTTGATTTTTACAGAGTTGTCTTTGTTGCTTTTCGTATTATTTTGGATGTGTGTTTTAATTGCTATAAAAATATTTACTGAAGGGAAATACAAACTACCATTCAGTTAGATGAATTTGTTTCTATTATGTCAATAGTAACAATGTTTCTATCCTCTTGTATGACGTATCTACCGCATTGTGTTTAGCTAAAATGAATTACTTAATAAAACAACTCAATATTTACTATTATTAATTCATTTAAGAGAAGAAATTCAAACCTCTGTCTATCTGTCAGTCACTTAGTAACGAAAGAGTATTTACAAAGTCAATATTTACTATTATTAATTCATTTAAGAGAAGAAATTCAAACCTCTGTCTATCTGTCAGTCACTTAGTAACGAAAGAGTTATATATATACCTACTGAAAGAACTTTTAACGTCTTAATAGCGACCCTTCGTGTCTATCGGTACGAATATTTTGCCATCCGAATTGCGTTCATGTTAAAAAAATGACATTAGATCAAATTTCATCAATGTTTTCAGACTTACATTTATATACTATTCATCTGTTGTACATGTTTTGCATTTGAATGCAAAGATTTGCTTAGGCGGCACCTATTGCGCTTACTTTACTCGTGATATGTTCATAAATACTTCATAAATACTTACTCTGCTGTCGCTGCTGTCGGCTAAAAATTAGTTTATAACTTCCTCTTTCTTTAGTGAAAGTGTCATAAAAATTTAAAATTTGAAATTTGCGTAAATGAAGGGAAGGATAGACAGATCTCCATTCATGAGCAGAGGATCACAAATCAGTAATTACGATTTAATTATTTTTACTTCTCCGCTTCTGACATAAAAATATCTGACATAAAATAAAACAGAGTTTTGGATTTTTCAATATTTTATTCATTTTCTACTTCCACGTATACATAGATTGAGTGACAACAAAATATATCTATTAAGTTAAAACATTCAATAATATATTCATTTATTTATTAATTACAATATATCTTTGCGTAGTGGTAAATATTGTTAATAATTATCTCTAAATATGTTGCATGAATCTCTTCTTTGTTAATAAAACTCTAACAGGTATATAACATCAAAACTACTGAAATATGCTCTGTAGGTAGTTATTTGAGGAAAATATTTAAATACATTAAAATAACGCTTTTGCGTATCTTTTCTGCAGACGGTAACGCGACTAATTTGACAAATATCATTTAAAATCTGGTCTTTACAGCTTAAGGTATCATAATATCGAGTTACCCTCTGCCTTACATCTACGTACAATAAATATTCATACTTGGATCTACTGATATTTTGAAAATACAAATTCCAATTTCTATGATAAATGGTTAAAGAACATTACATTAACATTTACATGCATATTATATTTTTTTAAACATGAATTTACTTTGAATAGAGTATGTTTTTATGGATCCTAATCCGCTGGACACATTACACTGGTCGTCAAACACTTTGCGGTGAAGCTTTGTTGACGACGGTGTAATATATCCCCCATATATTTAACATAATGTTCAAAGAGAGGAGTGTGACATGACAAAGATTAAGTTAAGTCTATATATTGTCAGTGACGAGTGAATTTAAAGCTTTAGGTTGTTTTAGTAAAGAGCTATAAATATAGGTGTATAAAGAATATTCTCCTAAAAATTATAAGTTAAGTTTAAATAGATGCTAGGTTATAATTTTGTAAGCTCACATTTTAGATAAGAAGATGTCCTCGTTAGGAGCTACGAGGCGTAGAGAGAGTATAGTCGAGGCTACGCCCGTAGCGGTTAGCCTCCGATTAGAAAGAGATCACAAGGTAGCACAGTGTATAAGTCTTGGAAAGTTTTATATATTTACTTAATGAGAAATTTTAGTTTGGAGAAGGGCAATGGATATATAGGACATATTTACATATGTAGCTAACACTGAGCAAACACCACAACCGTCAGAAGATAGACGCAAATAATATGTACAATCAAAATATTTTAATGGACAATTGAACCGATATATTATAACTGTATGTTGCCCTTCCAGTTATGCTTATCTCACATTATCAATATCAGCAGTTACGTAGGCACAATATCTTATGATATTAGAGTACATAACTAATAAATACTTTAAATTTACGTAGATTTAGTTAAAATTATATTTATTAAAACTTCGAAATATATACATAACAGATTATTGCGAACTAACAAGAGTATTATCCCACAAAACTCTTAGCTACATCACTTTGCTTATGCAATGAAATTTACATCTCGTGTGAGACCTAATTGTCGCTCCACCATCATTTAATTATTTATTTATATATTATATATACATAAAAATATAATATATTAATATATTAGAAATATTTTATAGAATTTATATATAGATTATATGTAAGATCAATAACAATGAAGGCAAAAGTTTCTTTGAAAGATTCATAACGTTTATTATAATATAATTATTTATAAATATAATACGAAAGTCTTAAATACCGAGCTATACAGTTTATTCCTATTTCTCACTTTCTGGACATTCTTAACCTAACTTATCGTACGATGTACGAAGGATCTTTTTAAGCTTCACTTCAAAAAAGGAAACTTTACGACAGAACTCTAAATGAAACTTTAAATCGTTTTAAATTTTGACAAACTAAGTTTCGAGTATTGTAAAATAAAAAAAAACAATATTTTTTTTTTAATTTTTGAGCTGGACGTATAATTTAAAAGCTATAACAAAATGCCAATTTATGTGAATTAAATTAAAATATTAGTAATATATTTAATACTGAAAATTGATTATTTTCAATAAAATACAATTATATATAAATTAAGAATATCTTTTAAATCACAGACCGTTCACTAAATATTATATTTTAATGAATAATGCTTGGAGACCTGACGACGTCCACTTTCCTATACCTACTCAAAATATGCCTGTTCACTTTGTTATTGCCTACATCTTTTCGATAGCTTTGCAACTAACTAGGATAATATACTGTTACGAAAAACCATTTGTTTTGAATATTTCATGTAAATCTTTATGAATTGTATTTAAAATATATATATTTTTGGGTTATTGAAAATTACTTAATAGTGAAACATGTAAACGCATAGTCGTTACAAATCAAGATGATTCCCTCAAGATTTTCTAATCAACCAAACGTTTTAGGTACACGATGAGTGAGTGCAAGCAACATTGTCATGTAAGATGGCGCGTGTGCGTGTAGTATTGTGACGGACTCGTGACTCGTGTACATGCAAAACTTCAACGGATTACAATAACCGATCATACGTCCTTTGAAGCGTGTATATGGTTATAATGGTTAGTGAATGTAATTCTCGTGAGGTAATGAGAGGTAATGTTTAGTGCCGGGAGCGCGATGGAGCGGGCGCGTGAAGCCGCGCGCCGCGTCGTCGACCCGCTCCCTTATACTTAAACGATTATCAAATTCTCTTTACACTCTTTACGTACGCCCGGAAAACAGCTGGTGCTGGAAGCAACCATAAACACTCATTAAAACCTGCCCCCCTGCGAGTTTTTGACGAATCTATTACCGTTTCTCGACATGAGTTCGTGTTGTCGCGATTTAAAGAAATATCTCTATTTCGTTTGATATTTAGAATTTGCGTGCATGTTTTTAGTTTGAATTTAAATGAACAAAATCTACTTTTCAAAGTTTAAAGTATATATTATGATTGCCAGATTAGGCTGTATACAAAATAACAATTTACAATTTAGTGTGAACTCTAGTCGAGCGACGCTAACAACTCGATAGCGGGACAATGATCGTCGCGCGGCCCCCGCACGTCGGCTATAGGCTATAGGCTATGACACTAGTC
Source organism: Dione vanillae (assembly GCA_037178615.1). Taxonomy (NCBI): domain Eukaryota; kingdom Metazoa; phylum Arthropoda; class Insecta; order Lepidoptera; family Nymphalidae; genus Dione; species Dione vanillae. The sequence continues at coordinate 530,685 of JAZFAU010000013.1, forward strand.
TACAACGGCACTACGTCGGCCTAGCTACCGAACTACACATCCCATTCAAAAGCCAAAGCAAAAACTACGGGAATTGTGAAATTATACTAATGAAATTTAACATTTGTTCCATATCGGAATCAGTTTGAAATAATATTATGACACCAATGGTAAGTGTAAGTACCCACAAATTAAACAAAGCAATGAAATCTTTTAAAAACATATATGATTAATCTTGAAGGAACCTGAACTGATAATTCTTAAACTTCTGTTTTGTAATTTTTATTATCTTTTTTTTAAATTACTTGATCTGCCATTAAATTGTCATTATAGAATTGTTAGTATTATTATATATTATGACAATTTACCATCATATTTTTTAAAATTAAATAAATATTTAATATTGAATACTAACGATGTAATATAAAAAAGAAATAAAATTATAAATAATTTGTATTTAAATATATTATAAGTATATACATAAGTATGTACATATTAGTTTTAACTCTAAAATATACATAAGTTATAATTGAATATATACCTATATTATATAGAAGTACACGTGGTGATATCGTGTATGTTCATGTAGGAATAGTTTTATACCTGTATATTGTTACATTGCACAATCAAGTAAGTTTATTTAACATTTTTTAAAATATTATTGAAAATATTTAAACGTCTGGAGCTTTTTAAGCTTGTGTTTGGCACATAACGTGAAGCCCAACTGGTTGGGCCCTTTTAAAATTCTCATCAAACTAACAAATAGAAGTAGTATTCTTCTTATAATGTTCAGTACAACAATACCATATCACAGCACATATACAACACTTTTCTTTATAACGAACGTTACTTTGGTAACGTGTGTCAATACTTTTATATTTCAAATATTTAAATTTTACAAGTTTACAATATAATTGGACATCAAATTCACGCTTGTAATCAATGTAGAAGTGATATGTCCACATTATATCAATTAAAGCTTAATGTTCCATTCTATCTTACCGCAACATACTTTAGAAGTATAGAGAAAATCAAATAGTTCTAATAAGCGAATCAGTCTTAATTTTGGAAACGCAAGTGAGTTATCGTTAACAAGAATAATATATAATAGTGGATCTCAAATGCAAACAAATGACGTCAACACTTGACAACAGCGATGGTAGAACTACTGAATGTGAGGGGAGCAGAGAGGGATGCCGGGGGACGGTGAGACAGGTGCCAGAGGGCGCTTCCGCGATCTTCAGTCTACCCCACTCGGCCGGTGGACGAGTGCAGTGGCAGTGTGTACACAAATTCGTAAAGGACTTAGGTGGGGTTAGTCAGGCATTAGAAAAGCTAAATATAAATAAAAATGAAAAGGGATTAATTAAAAGAAAACTTAACGCACAAGTGGTTTAAAAAAATAAATATTTTTTCTTAATTACTATACCAACATATATTATATTAAATAAAATATTGTTATAATTAAAATATTTAATAATAAAAAAAGGAAAATAAATATAAGGGAGTCGCTTACGACTGTGTAAACATGTCACCGAGAAAACCAGGGCGCCTTCGGTCCTCCGTTCTTTTAAATTTTAAGCGAGTGGGTAAGATTGAATATTTAACGAGTCAGAGTGATGTTTAAAGAGGGGCACTTCCTGACTGCCATGGCAGTGTGCCGCAAAGCGCTGTAGCCTGCGGACGTGGCGCCCTGCAACGCACCCCAGGGCTGTGGAGCGTGCGGTGCACTACCATGAGAGCCAACAGGGAGGTGCCTTACCATGCCGCTGCTGATCTGCTGCAGGATGCCGGAGCCCTGGGACCCGCTGAGGCACGTCGATGGCCGCCGCGATCGGATCGATTGCATCGATGATGTCAGCAAGAATGGAACGCTCGATGACGTATTCGGCATCGAACCACCCTACACGATCATATTATTATAGCTTCCACCCTTCGAACCAAAGCTCACTTGGAACTTCGGCGTTTCTTTGAAACTTTCATTACCCCATGCAAATTAAACATTACAATCTTGTCGAAGGGAATTTCAATCGTGCCCAAGTAAAATTTCATGCGAGATGTGTATTGCAACATATACCGCACCGGACTGGTCGAAGGCGGTACACATTTTAATAGGATTATTTGTGAATTCAAATATTTTGTAGTTATATTCTTTTAAAAAATGGAATATACACATAGAGTAGATTTTAAAAATAATTTTGAAAAGATTTATAAAAATGGACCAATATTCTTAAAAATATTTTGGATAAATGTAGTTTCAAGCATATTCCAAGCGGTGTTATAAAGGGTAAGGTGGGAATAAATTTTTAGATAAATAAATATTTAAAAATATGTTGTCGAATAATATGACAAAAACACAACTTACAATTCAGAAACTGTGTTTGTACCTAAAAGCAATTAGTAGAAAGTACTACTGCATGCTTTGAAACGTACGTATAATTATTTCAGCAGTTTGCGTTCATGTCGAGTTTACTTTCTTGTGTATTAAAGTATAATTGGTAAACTACACTACAGATTTAGCTTCAAGGCACGGAGATGTTGCCTTTACTAGATGCGACTGATGCAATTTTGACAGCACTATAAATAATTTCTGTATCAGTCGGTTTAAAAAGTTTAATAGTATTTGGGCAACATCAGAGTGATGTTAAATATATAGAATAAGATGTCGGTAGAATACAGAAGTCGTAACTGAACGACAAACATGTAAGAGAAGATCATACTCACGATCATGCTCCGTGCAAGCTGCGTAGAAGAACAAATAGCAATAGTATATGAGACAGCGTTTATCATTCGGCCGCAGCCACGCGATGGATGGAATGATGATTTTGACCTGATTCCTTTAACACTTATTAAAATACAAAGTAAGCACTAGCAGAGCCGAGAGCTCCTGTCGACCACAAGTTTTATTTGAGATGTGTAAGTGTTTTCACGTTACAGTCTCACAAAAATATCACGGATAAGTACAATTATATTGGATTATAAATTTTAAGTTTGAATACATTATTTAACATTTATAAATAAAATGTATTTATTGCCAATTATAACTATGAAACACAGCATCGACGAGGATCCTTTGGGAAACTGAAGATATAAGAGTATGGTAGCACTGATAGCTGGGAGAAGCTATACTCCCGGCGAGATCGGTTGCCACAGTGAAGTGACAGGCGTCATGCATCGCGAGTCGATAACAATACAATATAACCAGCATGCACCACTTCATTATTATTGAAGGGTAAGTTTCCTTGACGGAATGGAAGTAGCAGCGATGTGATGCAATGAGAGATATGACATGACAGATAAGACAGGAACAGTTCGCAATGTGTGATAAAACGCCAACCAGGGTCGTGCAGATGGGCGTGTGTGATGGTGATGATGAGAAATGACACGATCTCTCCCAGTCCGTGTGGGAAGAAGACCCGATCGCACAAGAGAACAGTCCACATCAATTTAAGCTGTTTCAAGTTGACATTCAACATAGGACTCAGGAACACGTTGCGAGGCGGGTTTGGGTGATATACATCACTTACAACGCAATGCGAAGTGGATGGCACGGACAGGCTCGAGCCTGAGCCGCCCCGCCCTCTGTATTGGTGGACCTGTCAAAATAATACCGTCACTTCACCATTCAACACTGACGCTGCGGGCTGAAAAATATTACGGCAACATCCCGTCTTCTGCTTAATAAATGATGATTATTTCATATTATTAACTGTGGCAAATGATATGTGTTGAATGATTTCATTGCTTGCAGTCGAACGACTTACAGTGGGTGGTGATAAGTTGACAGCGGATCCTCGGCGTTCCTGTGGCCCAATACTGGAGTGGCGGCGAGTTGGTAGGCCAGTGGTTCCTCCGGGAGTACCCCCGGGGGACGAGGCGCATGATGGAGCGATCTTAATCTTTGGAGTCATCAAAGTATTATCCGATAAGCGCCGATTAGGGAAAACGCTGGCGACCCGCAAGAAATTGCTGTCGTTATTTGTAGAGTTGCTGGATCCGAAGAACCATTGTCCGATTCCTGTACCTAATAACATTATAAAAGCGTTTTGACATAAAAACATACAAATTAAATTGAAAATTATAATGCTTATAAAATTAGTAGTACCTTTGAAGCCCCCCACGCTACCAGTGTTAGCTGTGGTGGTGGTGGGTGGGGCGGTGACAGAGTTCTTGCGCGCCATGTCCTCAGCGCTTGAAGTCTTGCGTTGCTCCACTCGCAAGTTTGGTATGTTGAACGGAGGAGCGGTCACATTGTCTGTGCTCATCTGATGTCGGAGAGCGCGCCGCTCTGGGCTGGGCGCGGCCGGGTCCGGTTTTAACTTGAGCCGTTGGGATTTATCAATGTTTTCCAGCATGTCGTACAGTATCTGTATAAAATGAATTATAGTAAACGATATAGTCATGACTCTTGTAAATGAATGTAGTTATAAAATATATTTTATAGTACACTAGTATTTTTTATATCAACTTCTTTCCATCTCACTTTACTCTGATGAGCCTAAAAAATATAAAGCGAGATAACGATCCCAGCGATGCATCATCACCCCAACGATCCCAAAGCAAGATACGAGACCAATCAACTTGGAAATAATTTGTACAGTTTTGTTAGTTACATAGGTTTTATTATTATATACATATATGTATATATTCAATTGTGACGTCATTTAGTCGAGTTGAGTCGCTTTCACCATATTTCTTGATAAGTCTAACACTCGAATGGTGACTTGTTGTAATACAAAGAAATTTTTTTTCTCAATCTTAAGTAAAAAAATAAAGTCTTCTAAATATTTATTAAACCTGTCTTAAGTATTGTACGAAACATAAATATTCAATTTCACCTAAAATATTTTTCGATATAAATAATATAGGTACGCCAAACTTCTCCAACTTATTTCGTTAATCTTGTCACAAAGTTATTATTAAATATCCATTTATAAGAGCGAATCCCTTTATATATTGAAAGTAATAACTCCTACAACTTTTAATAAATATATAGATGAAAAAGTAAGTAATAAGTAAGTAAATATATTAACGATATATGAATTCAGGAATTATTTAACAGTGAATAAGTTTATATACATTAATGATATAGAAATTTCAAGTCTACACAACAAAATTTGTGATTCTCGCAATTTTTGACTTGCGTACTAATGGGCTTAGTAGGAGGGGGCTCGTGCCCACCCCAAAATCGTCGCGTGCCCACCCCAAAATATTTATAATAACAAACATAATGAACAATAATGAAATATATTTTTATATAACAAAAACTAAACGTCAACTTACTTAATTTATATGGTGTGTTTTAATGGTGAAGTCTTTCTTTTTATTATCAATAGCACTTAAGTAATTTACGAAACGACGTATAACAAGTTGTATGTAATTATAATTATTTTTTCAGGGGACAGTACGTGTACGTGAGAAGTATAAGAACTTGGACGAAATTTTTGGTTGATTCACATTTTAATAAAGTCCAATCGCGATTTTGTCAAGCTCTCTTACGGGAGTAAGAATAAATAAGAAAATCACTAGACCCCATCAGCTACTAAAACCTCCCTGGTAAAATCCCCTAGAAACATCCCTGGTAAAATACTTTGGAAAAGCCAAAGTGAGTACGTATTACGGCTGCCAAAGAGTTTCTAAAAAAATACAACACCAAAATAAACACGATGAATGCAGGAAATTGTTTCATTTTAATCCGAATATGTTTTAAATTTATTGAGAACAATTAAGTGCCCCATCCGCTTGATCTGAGCTCTCGGAATTACTTAATACAATATTTTGTATATTTATTACGTCTTTTGAACCGCAAACGAAATTATAACTTATGTCCGTAAAACAACATTTAAACGAAATTTATTTTTGGTGTAATATAAAACTAGCTTTCCTGACAGCTTCAATTACACCTGTTTGTTTACATTATATCGTTTCACGTAGTATATATTTGATATTTCAATATTGACATCACTTACAATTTTCATGGAAAATAAATTAATATTTTCAATTATAAAACAAATAATATTAAATATAGAGAAAAATGGCCAGCAAAGAAGATATAAGAAAATCAGCTACTAAAATAAAGTTAGTCCATTGACTATATTTTATTAGTAAACAAGCCCCTTTTCTGTAAGGAAGAGCGATAGTAAAGTGTTTAACGGCTTATACACTTTGTCTCAAGCAAATAGAGCGGTAATTGAATTGATAACGGCGTTACTGTCCTCAGTATCGGCATATTGATTACCTTCTCAAGGAGTAAACTACACGAAACTCTGAAAATACATGAAATACAATATGTCTGTTTTGTTTATTATTATTATCTGAGAAATTTGTATATTTAATTTATTTTTAGAGTTCCGTATCTAAAAAGCATAAAACGAAACTTTTATGGGTCACTTTATTATCCATATGCCTGTCCGTCTGACCGTGTGTCTCACAATCAAGTAAGAATAAACTTTAATCTTGAAATATGTACGGAACCCTCAGCGAGTACTATTTGTACTTCACAAATGTCATTTTTTTATTTTTTTAAATGCACATGGCAGGGTAGGCAGAGGGTACCACAGGAAACATAGCAACCTAGTGTTAAGACACTCCGTTGCTTAGTCCCTGCTATATCTGTCCGTGCTTTTTCGAGGCATTGCGTGTTGAGTGGCGAAACTCAACGCTGCGCTTTGCCTATCCATCTTCCCTGAGTGGGAATCGAACCCACTAACCGTCGCGTTTACAGGTAGACGCTTTATTTGATTATTCTTTTTGTACTAAACTTACTTCCATTAGCGTCCCAAATTGATCGAGACTTAGAGACGGATTGATGGTCTGCGGCGCCAGAGAAGGTATCATCTTTGTTGCCATCACGTTGGTAGTGAGAGCAAATTTCCTCTCCAGAAGCATGGACTTGTATAATTCTGTAAAAAGTTGTACTTTAAACACTAGTAACTTTTGTACAGATAGGGTGGTAAATAATAATTCAAGAAATCACAAGTTCGCAGTAAACCGATCTCTAAAATCGCAGTACATCGCGCGCATTGCACTAATATAATATAATCAATTCGCTTTGCAATGCTTAACCTACAATCTTAGTAAAAATTATGAAATTAATTTAGAGGAAAATTCAATTGAAGATAGCTAGCTAACTTTTGTATGTATATGTATGTATTTATGTATGTATGTATGTATGTATGTATTTATACATATAATGAAAATGCTACCTCTTATGATTTTAACTCTAAGGATGTTAAGGGGTTTACTTACTGACAACTCGAGTAATAATATCAGGGTCGGTCAATCTCATGGACAGGAGTGTGGGAATTACTTCTTCCAAAATATGATTCCTTTCCAGACGAAAGAGGACCTTCTCGAAGAATCCGAGTATTAAGCTGATGACTTTGACATCGTTCTGATTTTTCTCAAGTAAAATTTTAACTTTACCCAAAACAATGTTATGTAATGCTCTATCTGTTATGAATTCTGATATATTTTGAATAGCAATAAGTGATGATGTCTGTAAAAAGATGTCATGAATTTATATATATATATATATATATATATATATATATATATATATATATATATATATATATATATATATATATATATATATATATATAATACAGCTACGAAAATATATATTCATACCTGAATGCTGTTATTACTGTGGTCCATCGCATTGTATAGAAGTGGCATAAGTTCATTGTTCACATCCTCTCTACTGCACTTCCGCATGACGATGTGTAAATTCTCCAGCAGAGTTATAGCTGCCTGTTGAGTCTTTGGCGAGTTCATTACGTGGCTGAAATCTACCGACCTAAATATCAACATAGTATACGTTCTGTACCCTGATAGAAGCAATCTAATATTTAAAAAAAAAAAAATCCCAATATCCAACTGACGAATTTGAACCCACTAACCTCAAAGCGGGTAATACGTGCGATGCAAACTCTTCCGGAGTCGCCTCATTAGTCATCCATATGACGGGTATTAGTACCGCCTCTAATGTTTCTATACATCTCACTTCTAGTTGCAATACGGGCCACACGTGTTGCCATCGTAGTTTCTGCAATTTAGTTAATAATTCAAAACACCTGCCGCACCGTTATCATATATCAACACTACGTGATGGTCGCAGCCGCCAAAATAAAATATTAGCTGTGATGATTATTTTCGCATTACAGAACTTCGCAAAAATATGCACGTAATAAAAATAAAACATCGATTACGAATGTTAAAAGAGTTATATATGGTATTTTATATTAGATTGAGTACTGGCTTGTTATTTAGTGATTTGTAAGAAAATCAAATTAACAGATTTATGGACTATTTTAAATTATTTAATATAGATATAATGGAAACAAGCAGAATAAGCAAATATTGTTGAGGCAAAATCAAATGTGATTTGATGTAGTTAGAGCAGTGTTAGTACGAAATTTGTAAAAAAACTCTCAACTTACTAAGTATACGTTGCATAAGCTCAGAGGGTGTTAGCGTAGGCGGCAAAACAATATTTTGTATATATATTGCGGAAATAATGAAGAATTTTTAAAAAGAAATTAAAATAATTTTGGAATGTGATCTTCTAACATATTAACTCCAACATATAAAATATCGAGAACAATTGATTGAGATCATTGCTTATACGCAACTTTGGTGTTTGCTTTTTTAAATACAGAAAGACGTGCAGCTTTGTAACAGCTACAAATTCACACTTAGGGGATAAATATGGAAGTTAAAGGGTAGTTAGCCAAGACATGTGGTCGGCTATATTTTTAAGTACACAAAATTTATAGCCTATAAGCTATGAATGCAGGGATTTATTTGAATAAATGTTTAACCTAATTCTTATTTTAGTAGGAAATTTTAATGGATGAAAGGAATTTTCCCTTTCTAAATACATCTAATCAAGATGCTAAATAAAAAAAGCACATTACGTGCTACATTGTCAAATTATGAATAAATAATGATGATGTTGATTTTTTCATGATAAAATAAAAGAAATTGCCAATTGCTAAAATAAAATAAAAATATTTGTTTTTTAATATATTTTTAGTTTGTAACTTCAGGAATTGGGTTGAGTCTGATGATGTATATGCGCTTGACGCCTATAATTATGGTTACACCAGATTTGATTAGCCGCCTTTTGTAATATTTTACAATCTTTAAAAGAACAAAAAATATAGTGTTAAATATATTCAATGTCAATACTGTCAGAAAAAGTAACTATTAGTAAAAATATCAAGAAATTATCAAAGCCACAAAATCAGTCATTAGATAGAGGACTGATACAACATATTTTCACGTACCTTCATGAATTTGTATATAAATTAAACACACTCTTAGTTTTACTTTTAAAAAAAAACATAAAAACAGATTAATGATGACAGAATGCGATATTATTTCTTTTTAATATTCAGACTGAGTGTTTAGTAAATTTGTGTAAAGTAATATATTTTTTATATCAATTTAATAATCAATAAAAATTATATTAAATTTAAAAGTATTTCGCATCGCATTCAATATTTAACAAATCGCAATGGCATAAACATCTTGTAGGTGCATTTGTATGAGTTCAAAATTAAAACAGTTTCCACACCTCCTATTTGATAATAAGGGAAGTATTAGGTAGTAAGAATTCAATAAATTTAAATATTACACACAAAGCTTTACCCTACACAACTGTCAGGGGAGGTAGAGAATATTAGTCAAGAAACTAAATAGCTAATAGAAATTTCATATATAAATATATAAGTATATTTTCCAATATCATATATTTTGCTAAATTTGAGACAATATCATCTACATTTTTATCTATTTAACTAAAGCAGTAAAAGCGATTTCCTAACAAGGAAATTACTTTTCAAGTCAACTCAAAGTTTGTAACGGGCGTGTCCTTTGTTAGGATACCGGAAACAAGATGTTGGGAAAAAAAATGAATTGCTTTATAAACAGCTGAAAAGGGCGAGCCTCTACCAATTTAGAAGTGATTAAAATTAAGAAGACACTTTCTTGAGACGATATCTGGATATCGTAAAGTACTAAAAGTTTTGAGGGTAATTTTAAGAAGTATGAAAGTGCAGCCATATACATGATGAAGATCATTTTATATTACAGAAAAAGACTTATGGCTTCTATTTAAGTGTTAAAAAATGATATTTTTTTTTAAACGAAAAATAATGTTTAATCATAAAACAATATTATCTGTGAATTTTCGAAGAATTCCAGAAATTTAGAAATTTTGACAAAATATCAAACAAAACTCGATAACAACAAATAACAAGAACAACAAATAGATCGGCTATTGATTTTATTTTGGATAAGTAAAGTGAATACCGAAAATATGTAAAAAATCACCTTACAACATTCAAACGCTAAGGGAAGCACGTAGGGTGCTCGGGCTATAAATATATGTTTCTTGTTACCTTGGGTATGAAAGGCAATGCCTCTATTAGAGCACTGCGGTAGAAGTGGCTTTTTTGCGCGGGATCCTTCATAGTGATCACGTCCAAGAACTGCATTGCCTGGATTGCGGGCTCACTCTGGCATCTATCAACATTTCCGTCATTTTTTTTGTTTTTAACACCCCTTTGTCTTATAAAAGTTACCTTGTTTTGCGTTAAACTGCCTAGTGTAATAAAAAACTGGTAAAAGGTTTTTTTTTATTAAGAAACAAAAATAACACATTATAATACCAAAAATTATATAATATTATATAATATAAATAAAAAAGAAGAAACAAAATATTAAAGAAATCTCTCATATGTATTTAATTATATAGCAACTGGTCACACAACCTGCAACATTATAAGAATTAAAAACGCAAATCACATTACAGTTATATAACTGCAAATGTCGAATCCCAAAAATTACATTTTCTTCACCAAAATTTGAAGTCGTCATATATATTTTATTAATAATATAAATAGATCTTGCTGAAATAAAAAAATATCAGTTATAATGAAGAATGAAGAATTGATATTACTTAAAGAAGTTGATGAGCGGCAGCAGCTGAGTGGAGGGCCTAGGGTGAGGATCACGCGAAAGCAGACGCTGTACCGCTTCTTGCAACCCTACCGGGATGCGGGGTAGGATCTTATTTACTTGAATGTCCAACTAGAAACAATTTATATAATCAGCCATATTGTATTATCTCTATTTAAATGTTTAAAGAAAATTTTAATCGAAAAACGAAAGTGCTTGTTCTCATAATTTATTTTCAATTTTAGCCTAATATTTAAACATACTATAAACGACTATTTAAATATTAGTTGTTAGCGTTTCGTAAATTTCACGTCCTACCGGTGTAGGCGATATAAACGTGAAAATAGATTGGAAGTTGTTTATAATGTCATTATAAAATCGATTATCACTTAAATTGTTGTGTCAACACGGCTTAATGGGGCGTTCGGTTAATAAATTGTCAAACATTTTATCAATACAGTTGCTTGTAAATACCCCACTGATGCGATGTCGATACGACAATTTAAAGTAGGCGATACGACCTTTGTTAATTAATTCATAAGTCCAAATAAAAAAAAATGTGTGCAGATTATGTCAAAAACTATCACATATTAGAAAATTAGACTAAGAGAAGCTAGTATTCAGAACTGACTGAACAGAACTGACTGTCACACTACATAATTTACGCACAAACTCTCATAAAATTTATAAATAAAATTATCCTGCCTCTTCCAGTTAAAATAATGAAGGAGATTTAATATGTTTATTTAGAAACACCGCAACGAGTATTGAGTAATATCCCTACATCCGTACATATTGAAAGGACCGTTTAATCACCTCTCGATTGCAAAATTAATTGGCATTATCAACTTAAAACGTCGATGGTTCCACGTAGTTGTGTTTACTTTGTAATTTCTCTGATAAGATTACGGTCTGTAGGAGGCAGGTATTCACAATTTATAGAAAGCTTTAATTAACAAAACGCTTAGCGGTCCGGATCGGTAGTGTTCGAAGACTACTAATTATTTATTCAAACGTTGTTCGGGACTTGTAAGACGTTTCCACATTGATTGTTATTTACATTTTCGTTAATATCTTTTTAATTGTTACAGTCTCGTCTGCTTTTGTACGTTTTTTTGTGTAGTAATTGTGTATTATTTGCACGCTTTAGAGGGTCGTGCTTGATATCAGGGCTGGATGTTATTTACTTAATGACTTAGACATTTTTTTGTCATTAAAATTAAAAGTAATAGAGTAATAGTTATAGTGTCTCTGGCTGTGGTTAATGTAAAGGAGTGTCTCGACACTGGATTATTTCTAGCATAAAGCTGTTAAATTAAAGTATTATTAATGCTTAAAATTCCCAGTTATTGCAATACATAGTAAATTATCTAAAATACCATATAGTCAACATACCCATCTTACAAAATTACGCTTGATATTTTAGTTTAGTCCGATTCTATTGAAGTTGTTTATTTAAGGGTAAAATTGCTTATTAATTTGATCATGTTAGTACCGTACGATTAAGCCATTAAGTGGATTGGATTTTTTTTTTAAACGCGGTAAAGATGAACTGAATATAATACTTTAATTTATAAATATCTCATTGTTCACGATAGAATTTTGTTCTAAAAGTATTTAACATTGTAAATGAAATAATAATGGCATAAAAATTAGGATACTTACGCATTCGATCTGCCTTATGTAGAGCATAGGGTTATTGTTCGCCTGCAGTAGTGGTCTGCCGTGGTTGAACAGCGTGCAAATGATCAGTCCGAGAGAGAACATGTCGGACAATATGTTGCAGTGTGCATTCAATTGCACTTCGGGCGCTAAGGGAACGTTCACGTCATATTAATTTAACCAATTCGACGTCTGTTGGCGCAGTGGCTTTGAATATAAAGAGCGCTATGCATTACTAAATCAAATATGTTATGGGATAGTAGATATGTCGCTAAAAAAGTATTTTAAAATACTTTTGTATTAGTAAAGCTGAAATTAAAGACAAAGCGTCCATTCCATAAATTGTAATTTCAAGTAGCTCTTTATTTTATATCAGCGACATCTAGCTTTACAGATTTGATGGATTTCGATTAATTTGGCCTATATGTGGCCCCTTGTGCCGGGAGATGGAGTTGAATTGTTGATGGACGCGGTAAATTATTTAAAACATTGTTTCTCTTTTAACATACCTACAACTGGGTAGGATACATAGATCTTTAACTGCGTGATATACGACCGAAGATATCCATTAGAGTTTACCAGTCATCTTAAAAGGATTTCTACTTAAAAATTTAGTGTATACCCCGATCGCGCTATTAAAGTGTTTTGAACACTAAATATATAAATAGGGACCAAGTACTATAACTGGGGATCCGTTTCCTCGGAGTAGGCCAGTTTCTTGCCAAGCTGGTTTATGTTGGCAAACATCTTATTCGGATGAGTACTTAGATGTTAAGACGGATTCACAAAAATAAGATATATTACAAAAGATATTTGAAATATTGAATAATATAGATATAGACCAAGGTTAAAAAAATAAATAATTTAAGGTACATTAGCTTGCAACTCTCGAGGAAAAATTGATCCCTTTTGTCATATTTTTAATGCTTATTTATTTTGTATATCTACTGGCACGAACTTATTAAATTGGCAATTTCATTTAAATTTTTCCAAATAGGGGAAATAGTTTTAATATTTCTCATAAAATCCAAAACAATACGAATAGTATTGTCAAATAAAAGCGAGCTTTCGAATTCGTTTGAAATTGATAGTATAATTCGAATGAAAAATGGAAAATATGTTTTAATATAACAAAAAATATTTGACTTACCCATATAGTCTAGGCAGGGTTGGCAAATTTTGGCGATTTTGATAGACCATGGCGGCACGGGAACTACGTCAGTCGGATCAGGGCCGATGATGGGTTCTGTAGATAAGAAATATTAATCAATAATCTCCTTCAGGAACGATTAGTACCAACTATTAACTGGTAGTTTATGCTATCTACTAGATACACTTATCAGGTCTTTATGTGCCAGATTTCTATATCTGAGATATGTGATAACAAAATTTAATATTTATCTGCCAGATAAAGAACATATTTCCTATCTGGCCTATCAGCAAGTTATATAACCAGCTCTTAGAGTGTTTAGATTTTAATACTTATTATTATTGCAATAAGATATAAAGTTTGTATTTATTTGTCATTTATATTAATCCGAAATACATTTACTCTGTCCAAATACAATACAAAGGATATATAGAACTTTCTTCTACAGTAGGTTATGAGCAGAGATTTAGAGAAATATATTCATTTTAATAAAAATGGTGAGAATAGAACTTTAGCTTTGCTAACTATATATTAGGAATTTGCTATTAGTTTTCAGTCATTTTAAAGTATAACTTGTTCAATATTTGGTGAAATAATGAAAAAGTTATACATCCATATGTCATAATTCCACAACAAGTTTCTGGCTTTACAAATTATTTGTGTTGTAGTAAAACTTAGTGTTAGTGTCCTAAAATTTATAAAGGATATTGTTAATAATGAACTGAACTGAATTGTACCGAAATATGGAAAAAAATATCATTGTAAATAATATTTAATACATTTTAATTTAAATTTAATTTAAATATTTTCTTTTAAATACTAATAATATACTATAAAAACTTATTCCTTTTGCAGTCATAATGAAACTTGAGAGTTTTAAATTATGAACAAAACTAGATCGCTGAGAAAAAAAAACATTTTAAGATGGCGCATGCATTAAAAGTTTGTTTATATAATTTCATGGTTCATACTACTAAACATTAAGATACTTCAAAGATACTTAATATATATATATATATATATATATATATATATATATATATATATATATATATATATATATATATATATATATATATATATATATATATATATATATATATATATATATAAATTTTATTCCATACATGTATATTCATAAACTTTCCTGACGTGCAAGCACGACCCAATACTCAATTGAACCGGGTGACAGGCGGCAACAGGTTAGCGTGATGTTATGTAAGGGTTTAACGACCGCAAGTACCGTGTACTATGACATTATATGTTTTTGTAATATATTAAATATAGCTTGTATTTAAATTACAAAACAATTTGTAAAGTCATAAAATAAATAAATGTCTTCTTGTGGAAATAAAATAAAATAAAATTACTGTTTTTTTAAATATGAAATATGGCTTAGTTATGGCCATTTATATCAGTTACGGTAAAAGTTTCATAGAAAAAGCTGATTATTTATGCTGGTTTTTAAAAAAAAGCAGAATTTTAAACGAGTCTAAACAGGTTCTTATCTGCTTGATCATTTTATCTGAGACATTTGAAACCCTAACTTATCTGCTAGACAAAGCACATATATCCTATCTGAGACTTAATCAGCAAGTTATGAAATCGATCATTACAGTATTTAGATTTTAATACTTAACATAGCCTATAGTATTACTATCTGTTGATCATCAGTATATGTAAGTTTTAAATTCTTTATAACTTATATTATCATTTATATTTATTCCAAACAAAGCTACTCTATTTAAATGGATAATCAAGTCAATCTCATAGTTTGTAAAACAAAACGGAAATTACACTTGGGTATTTATTTACTACAAATTTAATGAACATAATTACTAAAGCAAAATTTCAGAATTTATTCGTACTAGTATTATGTATTGTGTATTAATAATTCACTAAAAGTAATTGACGAACTCCTCGACCGGCTTAAACTCAACTTCACAATCTAATTTGAGTGCCGATCACTTTGATAATATTAAATTACTGTTTAAAACAGTTTAAATTCTAAAGATTTTATGTGTTTGTCTTTATTTTAAAATTGACAAGTGTACTTACTTGTGTACTTACTTAAATGTGTATTTTTAGGTTTATTAACAATTTTTTTTTTAGTTGATTTATTAGTCCAGCCCATTAAGTCACTTTAAGATAGTTAGAGCTTTAAGTTATTTTAGCAACATTTTATTTTGTTTACATTAACTTTGTATGAACGTTTTTATCTTTACTTTCAAATTGAAACTTCTTTACGCGTAAGCTTCACACTTCATCGCGCACATATGTATAAGGGTAGGTAGATTTGTTCTTTGCTTTGAAGTCAAGGTCATGCTTTTCTTGTTGCCATCCTCCCCGAGTGGGAATTGAACCCATAAACTGTTGCGAGGCAGACGCTGCGCCTCCGCGCTACGACGATCCTTAAAAGCCCTCATTACATTTCACTTCATATAATTATTTTATATAAACACATTCGTAAACTTAAACAACTTACACAAATTCTTAAAATGTGAACAAATTCTTGTTTTATTCTGAAATAGAGATGGGCTGGGACGAATATAAAATAAAAAATTACGTTATTTAGGAGGATAAAAATAGTTAGACACTGTTCCCTACGCCCCCCCCCCCCTCATTTGTTTAGGGTACAAGAACGAGAAAAATGAAATAACTCTTCCCCCCCCCAAGTGGCAATTGAACCTAAAACCGTCGCGTTAACAATCAAATGCTGTACCTCTACGCCACTACAATTTTAATTCATACATTTTTTTAATAAAGATTATATTACTTACAACGTAGGTGTGCCACAGGTGCTCTTGTAGTATTAATGAGAAATGTTAATATGCTTTGTTCGCAAAACTTTGTTCTAGAGTCATTTAATAATTACAGCATAATATGTAGTATTATAGTGTCAATGATGAATTAGTTTGAGTAAAACTCAAAATGTAATTAAAGCAATTTATTTAGTGTGCTTATCTATTGTGTCAAAGTGGAGAATGGTCGCGAAAGCATTCAAATGGGAAAATATTTAGAAGTTATATGTTATTTAATTATATTCTTTAGCGGTTTGTTTTTTTATTATTCATACAAAATATGTATTAAAGACTTACGAGTTAGTGTTATCGACTTGTTATAAAAATTGGCAGAATCTAAATTTTACTGATCTGTAGAAGCGGGTTATTCGCGCAATCTATAACCTAAATCCAAAAGATTCCTTAAGACAAAAATTTAAGGAAATAAATATAATGACCGTTGCATCACAGTATATCTTTGATAATTTAATGTATGTAAAAAAAATATTAACGATTTTACCAAAATCGGTGATGTACACAATATTAATACAAGAAACAGGCAAAAACTTACCGCGTCTGTAACTAGACTAAATCGCATCCGCAATTCTTTTATGGGATAAACAGATTGAGTCCCGCTGAGTTTCTTACGCCGGATCTTCTCAGGTCTGAGGCATTAACTTTAGCGAACCGGTGGTAAATTAAATTAATTATTTGACGTTCAAAAAATGAAGCTTGTACTTCTTATTTTGAATAAACTTGTTTTGACTTTTAACTATTTACTGACACGTTCAGATCGTCATAATTAAAGAACTGAACTGAACAGAATCTTAATTGGTGGACGACGTGTCTATTTAGGTAGTTTCATATTTATCATTGTGTTATTTTAAGATTCTTCTATCATTAATCATCCGCCATCTCTCATATCTCAACTATCATATATAATCATACATCCATCATCCGTCATCAGCCATCAGTTAGCCATCAATCGTCATCTGTCATCCGTCATCCATCATCTATCAATTGTTATCGGTTAATTGTCACTTCATTTGTCACATTCTGTCGTTCTTCAACTGTTTTCTGTTATATGTCTCCAATAATTCGTTATTCATCATCCATCATCTGTCATTCTTTAAGGAGCCTATTATTGAATTTACAACAGTGGTTTTTCATCTACGATTATCATGATTTCCAGATTCTGTTTATTTCTATGTAAAAATTACCTACAACATAATTTGTTTTCTCTATTTCAATAGAAATACCTACAACGTAAACAGTGAATGGAAGACAACGCTTAGACGAAACTATTGCCCGCAGAATAGTTCAGGCATACGAAGTTGTGGCATACCGCTTATATTGCAATAAAGCAATTGTTAATAGCATATAGGGGCATATAATGGAGGTATAATTGACTTTTCCATGGTTAAATCTCGTAACGTATGTTTATAACAATGTCAAATAACATATTAATATACTAAGAAACTTATTAATATAATAATTATTCGTTATTTATGTGAGATTTTCCAGTATCATTAGAAGAAGATTCAACAAATAAGATTTAACAATATTTTCACACCGAAATTACTGTTTGTGTGTTTATCATTAGAAACACGGTTTGTAGGTTCGATTCCCACTCAGCTAAGATGGTTTCTCCATTTCCGTTTTTTTCACAATATTTTCCACCTTTTCTGGACATTGCATGTTCCGCAACTTAATATGCAATATCTAGAAAAGGTGGACCACAGGGAACGAAGTGTCTAATAACTGTCGGAGTAAACCGTAAAGCTAAAAAAATATATGCAAAATTCATTATTAATAGCTCCACGATTTATTAAACGACAGGCAATCGTGATGTTATAATAAAAATTAAAGATCTAGAACATCTGATGTAAGTCACAAGGATTAGCCAAACTATAAAAAATAATAATGTGGCTTTTTAGTAAAACTCGACGTTGAGCTTTATCAACATTTTTCATTGGCATACGAAAATTAAAGGTTTAGCATATCCCAGTACGAACCAGCTAATATGAAATAATAGTGCTAAACAAAAGTTGTTTATCGTGATGTATATTTTTATAGCCAGATATATAAAAGAAAAAAAAAATAAAAAAAAATTGTGAATCGATAAATCAAAATCGTCTGTAAAAGTACACGAAGCTTACGAAAAGACATCGCGAGCATCTGCTTGTTTCATATTAAATTGTATGTTATCTATATATGATAATTTTTTAATATACCTTATATTATATGTACTAGATATATGAATACTGGTATATATTTTAATAGTTAAATGGCTTGTCCTGCACAACCGAAGTGGTTGTCTATCCGCAGGAACCATGGAAATCTAGTGTTAAAACACTCCGTTCCCTACGCAACACCTTTTCGAGGTATTATATGTTAAGTATCACTCAACGCTATATATGAAATAATCCCTTTTCTTTGAGTGGGAATCGAACCTGCTAACTGTCGCGTTTACAGCGCTAAAACAGAAAATATTTAGATATTCGAATAGCATATAATGTGAATTTTTCAATAATAAGTGAAGCGGAAAATGTATCATCGGATTATCTATATTGAGATGGATCAGTTCGTTTCGTCTTTATTTCTTCAATTCTTAAGCAGCAAGCAATTTTCCATATTTTTCATATGCAAGAATATTTTTAAGTGAATATATTGAAGAGTTGTAGAGTTTGTTACATTAAAGCATATACTTTATTTATATTTTCTTATCTTGAAAGTCTTATTCATATCAGGAACTTAATGCCCCAAATATTTTTTTTATATAGGACAAAAAGCTGAAATATACCATATGTGTATAAGTAAATAATAATAATTTTTATTTTATGTAATTTTTCATAAAACATTATATTGTCGAATTGAGTTGTATTTTATTTTCAATTTAAGTCAAATTCAACAACAGGGAACGTAAATTCATTAAGTCAGATAGAAGCAAATGAGCGTATACATGATTTCCCTATAGGAAACTCCTGGATTGTTTGTAACGGCCATACGCTAGATCTATATATAACGATATATTACTTAGAGCTATCGCTAATAGATATATACCATCTTGTTACAGCGTTTGTCTGAACTTACGATGTAAAAAACATCGGATTCGATTTTTTTAAAAAAAATATTGATATTATTAAAAATATTCACGTTCCTTTAAATTACTTTCACAAAGTAAAGTAAAGCTTTAAGCTATTTAATGTGTTTAACATAAAACCTAAGAAAAACGGCTAACCGTTAAATATTCTCTTAACTTCTATAGGAAAACGATATAAATTGAAAAAAATTAAACGTATAATATTTAACTTGAGTTACATACAAGTTCTAGTAATATCTAGTATAACTTAGGTCATATATAAAACAAAATGTGATCAAAATTTGCGCTTGAATTTCAATTTTAGTTCATATTTTGAAAGGTTTATCTATTTTAAGATAGTTAGTCTTATTGCCATGTGCAGAGACAGCTTATTTACTCAAGTGAGTTCCATTTCAATCTGTTGGTTAGACACATTGCTTATTGAGCGTCTGATAGGCATTTATAGCGATAGATGTATAGAGCTAAAGCTGCCCTGTAAACAAGTGAAAATGGAAAGCTACGTATGAAAGCTCAAGATTTATGAACTAAAGCTGAGCTTAGGAAACTGTATTAGGTATATAGGTGTTTCGAAAATAATACTTTCTATTTCTCTTCTCTAAATAATAGTCAAAAATTTTATGTTTCTTTTTTTTTAGCTTCACGGGGAGGAGGAGGACGCAGGAGGCTTAGTCCCTGCTTTCTCCGTCCCCGCTTTCCGCCTTTTTCGAGGCATTGCGTGTTAAGTGGCGGAACTCAACGCCGCGTTTGCCAAGTTTGCCAGAGCGAAGAAAATGGAAATAGAAAAATCTTCTCCGACTGGGGATCGAACCCAGAAACCGTCGCGTTACAGGCAGATGTTGCGCCTCTGCGCCACGACAGTCCTCTGTAAACTTAAAATTTTATGTGTGATAGAATTATTAAACTACCTCCCAATAGTATGAAGATGAAACGTGGCGTTTATTTGTACAACTCGACAAGACATTGCAAATTAGGGAAAAGAGTGTCTTAACACTAGATTTCCCATATCTATCATGCTATACTAGGACTAAAGTTTAAAGCTGTTTAAATTGTTCTATTATCATTATTTATATAACCTTTAGGTTATTTCAATACATTGGCTAATGAACTAACGTCTACACATTTCACCTTCGTTTAGTCCAAAGAAACGAAAAAAAGGGACTCACGCTGGACCAGTCAATTTGAAGTTAGTCCATTTAGCATTATGCATTCCTAAGTAAAATGAGATTGAAAATCGGTCGTAAATTTCTACTGGTGTTATTTTATTATGTAGGTACCGATGGGACTTCCTCTTCATTTACAATTATTTTTGGTTTACCACAATAATATATAAAAAATATATTCTTATTGCAGAAATTCATACGAATGTGACAATTGAGTTAGAATCCTAATCTTATATGAATGTTGATGACAATTTTAACATCAAAATAAGGAAATAGCTTTGTATTGAGATGTTATTAATCGACGCATAATTTAGATATTCTCTAAGTGAGGAAGTATTACTTATGTCCATACAAACATCGGGTTTAGGTCAAATGCTTCCCAAGTGCAATTCAAAGCGCTATATAAAAGTATAGTAAATTTGAAGTGGCATATATTAAAGACGCTTAAATACTGCATTCCAGGCATATTGTAACGATAAAAACACAAAGTAATACAACAAAAAATTTTTATCAGAGGGATTCATATCGGAAAACAAAATAAAAATCCTGAAACTTGAAATGAGCCCCAGTAAACAGTCTAACAGACTTAAAAACAAAAATTATTTTTTGTCATAATATTGCATGCTTATCCAAGGAGACAATATATACAAATAGAAAACATATGTTTAAATATTAAACTTCGATAAATCTTTTAAATCAGAAATACTTATAAAAAAATTGGTTCATGCTCTATCCCGATCGTAGCGGGATAGGCAGAAGCAATTATAGAAACCATGGGAACTTTGTGCTAAGACACTCTGTTCCAGGCTTTTTATTTAAAAATATCTAGAAATATTTATGGAGTGTTCATTATTCTTTTTCATATTGTTTGATATCGGGAGCGTACAGTTTTAGTCTTTATACTAGAAGCTTTATTAACCTAAGCAAAATTCGAAGTAATTAAAATGTGATCTCGGTTTTTGATGTGGCCTTCACAGAGAAATTTGTACGGTATCACTGTAATTACATTTTTCCTCTCTGACCTTGAGATTTAATTGGTAAGAAATTATTATTTCGATTAATTTTAATATTAAAAAAAATCA
Organism: Dione vanillae; assembly: GCA_037178615.1. Lineage (NCBI taxonomy): Eukaryota > Metazoa > Arthropoda > Insecta > Lepidoptera > Nymphalidae > Dione > Dione vanillae. The sequence goes on from JAZFAU010000013.1 coordinate 552,569, forward strand.
TCATATTTATTGTTTTTTATATGATTATGACACGTCTTCATAACACCGCCGTAGGTTTTGTATATTAATTTGAGAACGTGACAATATAATTCATGTAGGATTTTTCCATGTGTTTTTTAGTTTTGTACAAGCTTTGGTTTAGCTAGTATAATTTCAAATACATTTTATTAACCTTTGTTGATCTATTAATAATTAATAAGGCAAATTATACTTCATATTTAACCTTTTAGTTTACCTGGCAAAGTAGGGCAGTGTCTTATTAGCAAGATAGTTACGAATTCGATTTACAGTTTTCAATTCCTCACTTTGGCAGATAAAACGCGGCGTTAAGCTCCACATACACACGTAAAGGTTAAAGATTAGGCACTTAGCTCTCTCTTCTTACGTTATTTAGTAGTTAAGTTTAAGTAATTTTACTAACTAAATTAGAAGTAAGCAAAATGTCAGTGCCATAAATAGAACTGTCGTATTGTCGCCTACGAGAGACTTTTCGGAGTTCAAAAAGTTATGTTTAAAATGTACGCTTTCCATTAATCTGAAATATTTCACTTAATCCGTATCTTTGTTTTCTATTCTAATATATCTTTATCTAACCCATATTATCGTTTTGCTTCAATCCAAGCGTAGTCCCTAAAGTCAATTAAAATGATATATTTTTTTTAAGTAAAAATAGTAAAAGTAAAATTTAAATACGATTTATTTATTGACACACCAATAATATTTGTAACATCTTATACTAAAGTATGCGTCTGATAGAAACATACTGATACAAGCATCAGTTAGAGACATGTACAGCAATAAAATTGGCAGATAAAAACTATACAATTATTTCCGTAAAATTATAAATTTCAATAATTAATTAAATTAAATAACATAGAATACAATATATTAAAACAAATAAACAGTTATAAATTAAATTAGCCTAACAAATTGGCGTAACGTTACGATTAGTTACTATTATAAAATATGATCATGTAGACGAATTGTAAGTGATGTAGCGTAACTAAATGCTTTTTCAGTTCGATTATAGGTACAAAATTTTCATGAAAATAAGAAAAAATCGTAAATTGCTAAAATCGATGTCATGGCATGGCATGAGGAAAATCGATACAACCTGCCGACCATATTCATCACTTTCATATTTAAGCATAAGTGTCACTTACTTCAAATCACATGTTGTAAGCTACATCAAATCAGGGAAACAATAATATTTTTAAACAACTTTCACTATTTTCTGAGATAACTACAAAAAAAAGAATACATGTGATATATTACTTCATTAAAAATCTGGATTATTAATTTTTACTGTAGTTTCTGTAATGTTTTTTTTTTATTTTTTTAATCAAACATTTTTTTTTATCTTTTTCGCTTCACCCTTTATTTATTGCAGTTTATAGCAGTGTAGGTAGACGAAACCCCACGAACCATTGGAATCTAGTGTTAAGACACTCTATTCCCCGAGCATCGCCTTTTTCGAGGCATTGCGTGTCATTGCGGAACTCAAGGCCTCATTTTGCTTAGTTGCGCGAGCGGAGAAAATGGAAATGTAAATCCATCTTACCCGAATACGAATTGAACCCACAAAACGTCGAATTTGTAGGCAAACGCTGCGCTTCTATGCCACGACGGTCCACTTCGTACTATTGAACTTTATAATATTAATACACGGGATATATAGAATTTATATTAAGTTTCTTCATATTGGAATGTCAACTTACACTCGTTTAGTTAGACATATTAAAAAAGCGGCACGACACTACGATTGTAATTAATTTATAACCTATGAAATTATTCATAAAGTAATATATTGATTTTAAATTAATGTATTCCAATGACAATGCTTTCTGATTACTGTTTGTTGTTTGTGCTATAACAATGACGCTAATCTATATCATTGTGCCAAGACAATGAATCATCATCATTATCATTATCATTATATATTATTGCTTGTGGAAACGTTTTAATTGCGCACACTTAGAGAGACGAGCTTTTGGCCTAGAATTTTGCGTATGGTACTATTTTAAAAGTTTCGAAAAGGCGAGCTGGTAAAAAATATAGCCGACGATTGAATTTAAATAATTTGTTTAATAATAGATTAAACGAATTCTATACGTTAGCCAATTGGATTTGCTTGAAAAACATTTGCGCGTGCTTTTTGTCACATTAAAAATCCTGTCACATTAAAAAAAAAGATTTCTACCTTTACTATACCTAAAAAAAGTAAAGTTAATAAAACGAGGCGTATGTGTCTAGGTAACCCACAAGTTCAATATTAAAATTATATTTCATGCGATATACGTACAAGTGTGCTATATTTATGACTCAATTTCAAAGTTCCGTACCCCAGAGAAGAAACAATTTAGCTTTCCATGGATTCATCGTTCGGGTGTCTGGCCCACCGTGTTGTAGGAAGAGGAGCTCCGAGCAGACGGGACTTGCGACCCAAGTGTAGGTTTAAAGGGCCCTTTCAAATGTACTAACGCTCACCTTCACTGTCCGAGCTCCTCCCACTACCTAATCAAATTTTAAATGATTCTACCAAAGCCGCCTGCGAAATGCGTTCTAGAAATGAATTTATAATAGTTCTAGACAGGCCGAGATCTTTTAGTAAACTATAGAGAGATTTTGCTGTTATACCTCTCGCTCCTACTTTAACCGCATATAAGCTAGCTCTAAATCTATTCCTGGTCAGCTCGTTTGTAAGATCGAAATACTTATTGAGTTTAAGGTTTATTTGTTTCCCACGGAGCTGTAAGTTCTACCAGTACTACGCATTTTGGGCTTCGAGAATAAAGAAAAATATCCAGTCTGGATGACGAAACACAAATATCCTCAGGGATTCTATACTGTTTCTCATACGTGTTCATCAAAAGTGTCCAATCAGGCGCTGGATTTGAATATGGAGAAAGGCTTTTGTGTAGGTTTGAACGTTCTTTCACAAACTCTATTGAGCGTTTGTTGGTTGTTATGTTTATCTGTGCTCTTGCTACTGAAAGACTAACGGCTTCACGTATGATTTCTAGTACTTTGTCATGGCGCCACGAGTATCAGAGTACCCTACACTCCACCAGCATATGTTTAGCTGTCCCCGCTGCGTCTTTAGATGTAGCAAAATTTATCGGTAGCTTTACCTCATCTTACTAAATTACTTTGATCTGGAAGAGTCATTTGGAACGCATTTAGGTAGAATTTTAATAATGCTGGAGACAAGTCGTATATTAGGTTGCGTCATTTTAAAGCTATATAGGATACATATATATAGGATATAGAATTCTCTCTTATAGTTAGCCACTCACGTGCACGTTATACTTATTGTTCTCGTCTTGTTGAATAAAAGATTTGATTATGTCTGAGTCTTCAATTTTCCTCTGTGATCTTAACCCTACTTTACTAGACTGTGCTCCTATCATAAATTGCTTATGGAATTGTAATCTTGACTCGAGCTCTGGAACACTGTCTTTTGGAAGTGAGGTAAAAATCTCAACCCGTAATTTTTCCAGGATATATGTTATGGCGACTCTTAGGTGTTAGATAGAGCTCTGATGGTTTCTTTAATCTCAACCCAAAACAATTTTTGTCTCTAAATAAGGTTAAGGTGTCCACCGAATGCGCTAGTCCAAACCAAAAGTTCAGCATCTTTATGACGCTTGCATCTAACTTTGCCAAGAGGGTTTTATTAAAATCATATACTAGGAAAGGTCAATTCAGACGTGATATTAGAAAATTGTCATAAATCCAAGCTTTCATGACATTACTTATAGGTTGATGGTCTGCCTTTTCAAGATCCGTCATAAAACTGTCGACTAGTACATGTAAAGATGGAGTTCGGCCTTTGTTATCGATTTTTTTACCGACAAATTTAAAAGGTTTCCGGAAATTTTCGGATCGTATGAGGAATACACTTTGTGTTTCGTCTTCCCAGACACAAGCATTTACACTTAATAGGTTTTGTCCTCATTCAAATAATAGAAATCTTGTAGGAAACCTTTGTTATCAGCCTGTAAGTCTGTTTCAACCTTTTTTTAACATCACAAGGAGGTATTATTTTGCAATTAAATTCAAACACATAGGGCAATAGATCTTTGTATTATGAAACTTTGCAAAGATTTAGAATTAACAGTAGAAACAAAGGAAGAAATAAAAAAATTGGAACTTGGCAATTTGTACATAAAAGAAAAAAAATGTACCGTACATAAACTATATATGTATATATATATGCATGTATGCATTTGTGTATTTATGTCACTAACATGACGTAATGTGTAAAGTGGCGAAACTCTACGCTACTCTTGCTTACTCAAATTTGAGTATATTTTTATGAGAATTCCCTTCTTATATTAAAAATAAATATCGATTTCTTTTCATTATGAACATTTCAATCTATCTCAGCGAAATCTTGCTTTTAAACCAACTTTACGATGAAATGAAGATTGATCCTATTTTTATTATTAAAACAGCGTTCTAGCTTTAAGTGATTTTTTTCAAAAAATAGTTCTTAATTAATTTAACTAGTTACTTTTATAGCTTCGAGTATAAAGAGATATATGTATGAAAAAATTAATTGCTTAAAAAGTTTTTAGCAATTTCAAATTTTGATGAGGGTTGATTAAAAACAGTGTTAAAATTTTTCATTATAAATTAAATTGTCAGTCAAATAATAAATTAACGTTTTAGTAGTTACTTTACACGTGTAAAGGAGATAGTGACGTACGCGTGCAGACTGACGATACTAGTGGGTTCAATATCCATTGAAGGTTTATCACGTTTTATGTAACAGGCTAATCGGTGCTATTCCATGTTTATTTTTAGAAACATCTAATACTTATTTCCCTGCATTTCCTGTATCATATAGGGAAAACCTTGGTGGACTTTCAAAAACATAGTATCGAAGATATTGAAGTACGGTCACGAGCACAAGGACTCTCCGGAGAACATGTATGGAGTGGCTAATGTTAGTGGACGAGGCGAGATTGATATGCGGAGACCGCAGCGTTTGGCAATGCGTTTTCTCTGACTACCCCGCTAGGGATAAGGCAATGTATATTTATGCAAAAAAAAACAAAAAGAACTTATTTTTATCTTTCCACAACAACATAAGTAATTTTAAATTGAAATGGTCAACGCGGTAAAAAACTAAATTCTCTCTCTCCCTTATCACAAGGGCAATAAAGTGAGTGACGTTAAAAGCATGCTTAAAATTTATGCTATTATTTTGATTCCATCCACGTGCACGTTACTGCGGCCACGGGGAATAAACTTGCAAGCTCCTAAATTTATTGTTTTTAACTTAGCCGCTATTACCTGTATTTTATGAAAGTACTTTCGGAGAATTATTAGGTCAATATTTTTTTATTTTAATATGATTTTTTTGTAACAATTTCTTTATATTATGTTTTATTTATTTAATATCAGACCATTGAAAGGTTGAATGGGAATGTAAATTACTTCGTTAAGTTGTAAATTAGAATCCAAAATTTTTGTTAGTATTGCAAAATACATTTTTGTTTAAGCCTTGGACTATTGTCAAGACCAAAAGTGTTACTATATTTCAGAGTAGAGCAGAAATTTTTGTGCTTTTTGTCAACTGAGAAGATGAAAATTACTATTTGTCACGTCTGGAATTGTTCATTATCTTTTATTTTTTTTATTGTGGAGGTTGCCTGGAGATCCCTGTCGTGATTAAACCCTAAGTAAATAAATCTTTGCCTTGTAATGATCCTATATTTTATTATTTACTTGCAGTAATTTTTTATAAATAAATTTATATTGAAGTTTATGAACCAATTCTCTTAGAGAACCTAGTGTTCTTTACTACATTCCAAAAGAATATGTGACATAGTCAATAATGTATAGCAAAAACATATATTTTCTTTTTTTAAATTTCACAATTCAATTTTTATATCCTCATTGAATTTGTACATAACTGTATATATGTAATTTTGTACTCTTAGATGACTTAGTGTTGATTTCAAACAATATCTATAATTAATTATATTAAATATTGAATAAACTGGTGGGAATATTAGCATATCATATCAGTCCAAATCAATTGAATATTATATGTCATTAATAAATCACAAATCAAAAGTGGTAGCAAAAGGTTATGAGCTCGAGAGCTTCGCTACCTGGAGTTCCTCAAAGTTCACATCTGGGAATGTTAATCTTAGATAACTTTGCAAAAGATATAGGTAATTGCTTTTTACATTCAGACTTCTGCCTATTCGCAGGTAATATGAAGATTTTTAAAATTATTAATAGTTTTGCCGATGTATCATATCTTCAGATAGACCTTGGTGGTCAAGTTTTTAACACAATTAGTTTGAATACCGGCAAATGCTTACTTCACATCTGGAGGAATAAATTTCTGACTTCAACCTTTAATATAAGTATCCAACGCTTTATAAGGCGTTACATTTAAAAAAGCCAACACGGTTCGTGGTTTGGGTGCAACCATCGGCGCATTAAAAATTTTTAGTTTGTCTTGGGTTTGTCTTAACAAATTTTCGAGAACTACAGTGTGGTACGAAATCTGTACTACGTCCCTATAAAACGGTTTCTTTGGTATCTGTCGTACCATTCGCAGTTTGAGAAAATTGTTTATTCCCTATATCGACAATTTGAATATATTATAGACACTGCACAACAGAAGATTTCACAATTGGTAGCTTTATTACGTCTATCATCCCCAAGTAAGTTTCCTAGGCATAGTAAATGTGAACTTTTCACCCTCTTCAACTAATCTAGGAAAGTTTTCGCCGAATAGCATTATGACAATACTTAATGAAATATCTTGGAAGGAAGATTTGAAAATTTTCTTCAACAACCAGAACAATTTCTGGGTTTAAATATTAAAGTCAATGTAATCTAACGTTCGTAAATTCTCAATATGTTTATTTTTAATTACAGTAATATATCGATTTTGTTTTATATTTATAGATTTAGATATTTATGTTAAAATATTTTGTCTTATATGTATTATTCGTGTATGACTTAAAATAAATAAATAAATATATATACAACTCACCGGCAAATTCCAAGCCAAATAGCTTCCAGGTACCGCGTTTGGTCACAATGATGACATGGGGGCAGATATTGCGGTGCACTTGCCGGGTCGTGTAGTGGAGGAAATTCAGCGCTTCTATTATCTACAGAAAATGATAATAATGAGAATTTTTTTTTAAAAATATAATAATTAAAATATAGAATTAGAATTTAAATTTCTTACAATTTTATTATATTATTTATATTTATAGTATACATAAATAATGATTTTTGGAATTTAAAATAATTATATGAAAAATATTAAAAATACCTGTTTTAAAATTATAAGACAAATGAAATAAAGTTAAAGTTATAAGATAAAGAAGAAATATTTTATAGACACTTTAACGACGAGAAAACTCTAAGATAATTATCTTAGAGTTTTCTCGTATTTCTATAATACTCGTATGTAAAATCATGTCAAATACCCACTGAATTGATATATTATTAAATTTGAATACAAAATGTTTTGGAATGTCTCCATTCGACTTGTTATCTCCAATTTGAGACCATGAAACGATTCAGACAGGTACGGGCGGTATTTAATTAAACCAATATCGACCAAATCTGAGTGTTGAGATTGAAAATACTATTAGTAGAGCTCAAATTTCTGTTGGCAAACATTTTCAAACTGTCTTGTTAATTGTTCTCCATTAATTTAAGTACTTCTTAAAGACAATCAGTAGATAGTTTATTTCGTTTTGAAACTACGTCAATTTTGTTAAATTAAATTTTGAATATATATATATATATATATATATATATATATATATATATATATATATATATATATATATATATATATATATATATATATATATATATATATATATATATATATATATATATATATATATATATATATATATATATATATATATATATATATATATATATATATATATATATATATATATATATATATATATATATATATATATATATATATATATATATATACAACAAATTACGGATTTCTTTTACATATATAGACGAGAACGGTAAGTATAAGGCGTACGCAATAGGCTTAGAAATGCAAAATGAGTGGCTAACTATAGGAGAATTCTGTAAGCTTTAAAATGGCATCTTAATTCACGACTGGTCTCCAGCACTATTAAAATTCTACCTAAATGCGTTGCAAATGACTCTTACAGATAAAAGTAATTTAGTAAGATGAGGTAAAGCTACCGTTAAATTTGCTACATCTAAAGATGCAGCGGGGACAGCTAAACATATGCTGGTGGAGTGTTAGGTACTCTTGGATAGTGGTCAATACTCGCGGCGACTTTCAGTAGCAACAGCACAGAGAAACAAAACAACCAGCAAACGCTCAATAGAGTTTGTGAAAGAAGGTTCTTATAAAAAACCTACACAAAAGCCTTTCTCCATATTAGTTTCAGCTCCTGATTGATTGACTTGTGATAGACACGTATGAGAAACAGTATAGAATTCCTGAAGATATTTGTGTTTCGTCATCCAGACCGGATATTTTTCTTTATTCTCGAAGCCTACAATGCGTAGTTCTAGTAGAACTTACAATTCCGTCCGAATTGATGTGGGCGTTAATGCATTTGAAAGGGGCCCTTTAAACCTACACTTGGGTCGCAAGTCCCGTGCGCTGCTCGGAGCTCCTCTTCCTACAACACGACGGGCCCGACACCCGCACGGTGAATCCATGGAAAGCTAAGTTGTTTCTTCTCTTCTCTTCATTGTAAGTTTTAAAGCAATTATATCGTTTTAATGTTAAAATTTTATGAGTGACTTTTATAATTTATATTTTGGCAAAAGTCATTGGATGACAGATAACCGATGATGGCACACTATTCTCAGATGAAGAACGGCCGATAGGTTAAATTATGATGACTGATAATTGATGATTGAATGATGATGATTTATTTATATTTGCTTATGTACAATAAAATATGACTGCGAAAGAAGTAAATATAAAAAATTTATGATTTTCCAAATTACAATGCCTATTCTTATAAAATAACTAAAAAAATATAAAACTTTTACCGCAGTGGGATTTGAGACCTCATCTGTTGTAAATCATATAAGTGCTCTGAGCACTAAGCTATATGTTCTTCATCATTATTTTTATTGAATATTTTTATGATTGTTGAAGTGTAAAGCCACAATGAGGACAGAGAATGAGAAGAAATTGCTTGGCATTACACGTATTCACCGTTCGAGTACCGGGCCGGCCGCTTTGTAGGAAGAGGAGATCCAATCAGCGGTTCCGGATCTGACCCAAGTGCAGGCTTAAAGGGGCTATCTTCAAAGTAATTTTTTTTTTTACTATGCAGTAATACTTTAAAAATCATATAAAATATTTCATAAAAAAGCATTCTCTCTCGCAATTCTCGTGATTCTTCTTTATAATAATCTTTAGGTAGTGTAAAAATCTCGTTATAGAGATGCTAACAACGTAAAAAGTTGTATAAAGTATATAAGGATTTTAGAGCGCCTGTCCGGTTTCCAAGAAGCACGGGTTCAAATCCCGCTGTGTTCAAATTTTATGTGTATTTTTAAGTACTTTTTCTATCCTTAGTGAGAATTAACACTTTCAAATTATAAAAAAAACCAATTCTTAATTCAATTTAAATTTTAATCGGAGACAGACAAAACAAAAGGAGTGACATTTATTCAACATATACGATTTGATGTTATTTTTATACATGTTAATGTATACGCTGAGGAGCGTTTAAACAAAAAATATGTATGTATGATCCTTTTACTTAAATAAATGTCTAATTTTTAACTCACTATTAGCTTTCAAGTTACAGCCGAGTGAGTTAGGCCAAGTTCGTAGTACTTGAACATATGAAAGTAACTAGACTTACTTGGATAAGTCAGGTGGAGAAAGATTCCAACGTTTCTTGCCTCATTTATTTATTTAGAAATAGTTACTTGTTGTTTTTTATAGAGAACAATGTGAAAACACTAAAGTTAAGCATTTTAAGTGTGTGTAAAAATAAATTGTAAAAAATATAAGTCTTCTACGTTCGCTATTTAAACTTTTGGAATGCTAGCTAAGTAGCTTCTTCTATTTCGACATTGACATTGAAAAGAACAACTGTTTAGTTTATTTACGATTATTAGCAGAATTGCTTCGAAATCGTTGGCAGCTTTTTGTTCTTTCAATGATCCCATAAGATTTACAAAACTATCTATATATGAAATATTTTGAAGTTAATAAAAAATGTCTTGCAATTCTTGGCGTCTACATTTTGAGAGGCCTTCAATTCTGTGGTTATTTAGAAGGCAAAGCTAAGCTAAGCTGGCTTCCAGATAGCTGGATATCTTTAGTAGAGTGAGACGATATTTCATAGCACTTAACCATGTACGGTGGTTCTGTGGATTAATTCCACAGACAGAAATTTTTTTCACTCGATAACAAGACTGGGACCTTCAAGAAGCGAACCCTTAACCCTCGGGCATAGCCATCAATTGGCTATGGGCGGCGGTGATCACTTAACTGCAGGTGGCACATACCCTCTACTATAAAATAACTCATTTACTTTGAATTTAAATCGTCCTTTTTGTGACACAACACCCATGTGGGACTTAGTGTTAAAGGTATCCCCACTTTGTGCCCAATTTTTTAGATATGACGTTAGTAACAAAACTATGTTAACGCTTTGTTTAGCAGAGAGATCAAGTGAAAATAATTTAAATTAAAATTGAATAATTCCCAGCGTATACTAATGTTAATAAATTCGAATAGTTTCAGGTGGTTTTAATTAACAGGTGTTAGGAGAAATTCAGTCAGACACGAGAATAATGTAACATTCGTACCATAATGCATTATAGTTGTAGTACTCTAAGCGCTATTAATCACATTAGTTTTGCTATGCAGCCCTCGTTCCAGCTGAAATTTGATATTTACAAGATTGCCTTCAATTTAGTTTAATCGGCGCCAGTAATTAATGGATCGAGGAATTTGTGAGAGGAATCGGGTTTTTAGATAACATTTTTCTATATTTTTCTCAATTTGGTAATGTAACGGTAAAACTTTTGTATTATTTTTAATGAGTTTAAGTAGGCTAGGGTATTACACTGTTATAATTACGAAATAATTTTGTGCTACAAACATAATTAATCATAATATTTTATGGATAATTCAATAAAACACAATAGTTATTTTTGATATCAAAAATCTTAAGGAAATGCTTGGATAATGTAAGTGCACCCTTCTAGATAAGACTAAATGCCTCATTTAGTATTAGCAATACTATTAGTTATAGCCAAAGTTTATAAGGCAAAAAATAAAATTTCTCTTATATTGCATTTTAGCTACAATATGTAATTACTTTGTTATTAGTTTTTCGCATCTTCCCAGCTTTAGGCAGCTTTAGTCAGAAGGTCATGTCACTCCGTTACGTATTTTCCGCCAAATTATGAAAAAAAAATTGTGTTTTGTATAGATTTTATTGGGGCTGTTAAATGAAAATAAACTATTTACCCTGTCAGGAATGGAACCCACTTCTATTAAATTTACTAGACATGTTGTACACTGAAAATATTATTAAAATTCATGAAAATTTATAGAGTTACAGTTGGCTTCGTCTACAATGTCGTCAACTTAATGTCGTTGACGTAGTAATATAACTTTTATAAGCTTTGTTGTACCTGGGTTATTTACTTAGTAATTTATGCAATACACGAGTAAATTAGTTCACAACATTGAAATATAGTTTTAATTACAACAATATTATTATATTACAAAATATTTTATAGTATGTTGAAAATATTGAGAGCTTTTATATAAATTGGACTTAAGTCGTTTGACTCAAATGTTTTATATACATGTAGTTTGGATGACAATGAATAATAAATAGCTATGTATCCTCGCTCTAAATAAAACATTCTGGAGCATCAGAGATGGCAGAAAACCTTTTTTATTACTTTTATTTTTAGTCATTTTTAATACATTCCAACAATATGAGTATGAAATCAATTAGTATTCAAGTTGTGCGCTCATTACGCCTGTCGTCATCATTCAGATTTATATGTAAATTTTGTTGGATTTGCACTTGAGTATGTTACAATAGCAGCTCTTAACTTAAAGTCGTAAGTCATATTCATAAGTAAAGAGAAGTCATTAGAAGGTCACCTATTGAAGAATTCTAGGCGGAGAAATTAAAAAAATGGTAGTATTAAAAAAACGTTTCTTCAAAATAACGCTTTTATAGATCTCAGAAGTCAAATTTGACTGGCTGTGCCCAACCCTTTGCCGTCGACATTGCGAGTGTTTTATGTTGGCAGAACATAATTCGTTCCCCTGAGTGGGAATCGAACTTCGAATTATAGTTCGTTTGCAGTAAGATATTACTACATATCATGAATTTGCAATTAAATATACAATATTTTGAGTAAAAAAGATACAGCTTACGATATAGCTCTAAAATTATCACACAGAAAGTGGCCGTAAAAAATAATACCTAGCCTAGACTTTTATTATAAAAGAATCTATTTAGCTAACAAATTATAAATTTACAACAATAATATGTTTATTTTGTATGAACATCATAATTTTATTTCTGAATCCATTAAACGGGACATGTGTGTTATATTTCAATATGACATCAAGAGGCGGAGTTGTGAAGTATATACCTAAATAGACGATGAAGACTGCGAGTGGGTGAGCTAATAAACGATGTTTGATTTATGATACGAAATTATTAAAAAAATCCGTTTTAACAACTAGTTATTTGGTAAGAAATGTAAGTATTAATTGCTTTGTCCTGCAAAAACTAGGGATACCTAGTGAGCTTAGTGGCAGAAATTATCCAAGCACTTTGTCATTTTAAAGCAGGAAAATATATTACACTTTTTAATATATTTACTTTACAATCATTGTTCATGTACATCAAATTAAGATTGGCAATACAACAGATAACGTTTTACTCTCATAGCTTTGATTGTGTTTGATCTCCACTGATGCGCATATTTTTACTTTAAAAATATTTGAAATATTCGCTGAGTCGTCAAAAAAGTGGTGGCCCATATTTACTGCTGTAGAACATAAAAAACGGTCTCTGTGAATGAAGCGTGAGTTGAAAAAGAAACAAAGAACTTAAAGAGAAACTTGAAAATAAAATCTATTTAAATCTATTTAAATTTTTAGATAACTAAAAGGAAAATCCATGATCATTTTGACTACTAAGTACATAAATTAATATTATAAAAGATAATATCCATTCCTTTGATACATCAAGGCGACTTATGAAATTTAAAGGTCATGTTGTTTACAAAACAGGTTTCAATTACACTTTAGCAATCCTTGGAAGAATTTCTAAAGATGAATATGACAGGTGTTAATTACAGCAGCCTTGAAAATTATCTTAGAATATAAATATTGTAGAAGCCCAGTCATTTGTCTTCTCGTATTTATAAAGATTGTGATTAGGACAATGGCATATCAAATATTATATTTTTTTAAAAACAACTTGTTTCTAATAAGCATTTTTCAAATATGTACGTTTAGGGCCGCCCTTTTCCAATTTTAAGTCTCGAAGTCTTTGGCAATTCCACCAAGCCACTTAAGCTTGTATATCCCAATTCTGAGCTTAAAATCTGGACTTGGCTTAAGTGCTTAAGTTTTAGGAATCTTGTTGTTGTCCATTGATGAATATGACCAAGCTAGCAAGTGAGTGTGTTTATTTTGTTGACATATATGATGATAAGGTCTTATTACAGGTAGTATAGTTCTAGATTATACAGTATCCCCCAAGCATCAACTTAACAGATAGGGGCCAAAATTCGTCTTTCTTTAGTCAGAACCCTTGTGCTTTTATTCAGAAAACGAAATCTCATGTGTTGCCATCAAAAAGATTTTCATCTAATTTGCATTTTGCCTAATCTTATCTTTAATTTTTTCACAGTTGCTGCTATTAATCTATATACGACAGCGTGCTGCACCGTTTTTAAGCCAAGAAGATAAGATATCAGCTATCATCAACAGCTGCTATATCCATCTTAACAGAGTACATCACAAAATAAGGGATTTATGATGTACTCGGTTCATGGATTGTGGTTTGCTTTGGCAGACAATACCAGTGACCTCCACCCACCCATGTAGCGCAACCTGGGCGGGCGTCATGGACATAGTGTTTAGATTTATACATAACAATGAATAATTATCCAAGGTACCCAAACTTTTCTCACTTGGAGACTGATTCAGGTGTTATACTGATATAGTTCAAGCTCCAGGTTTCAGTAAGTCATGGGTCTAGCCATATTTAGTTCTGGCCATATTTAATTACTGAGATCACGGTTTGAAGTACCTTTCCAGGCATCACTTTGCCAGGCGGGGATAGGTCTTCTATGTTGATTATTAATTGATTAAAAAAGGAATAAGAACTAAGAATTAACTTTTAAGGAAATTGTGAGAAGTTTTGTGTCACTAACAGCGATCCTCTCCATAAGCGGATTCCTTGTAAATATCTTTGATAACCTCAATGTAGATTTCACGGATCCCATTCTATCGCAATGCCCATCTGATACACCGACGCCATCCAAAAGCCTTTTTCAGGTCTAAAATTACCACAGGTAAATTTCTTTTTTTTCTTTGTTATAGTTCCGAGGACATGAATGACGAATGACATCTATGGTGCCTAATACGGGCCGAAATCCATATTCCACTCGATGGAGTCTGAGGAGACTTTCGATGGAGGAGGAGTCGGGATCATACACTCAATGAGATTATATTATGATTTATAATCTAAATGAACATATGACTAATCACTTGAACACCCCATCTTCCTTTAAAAATATACTTACATATGATAATTGCGAGTAAATAAACAAATAATAAATGCCTCTCAATATTAAATTTCATTTAATAGAAATAATATTATATTTTATTACAAATATCAAGCTCTACGAAAGAGAAATATTTAAAAAGCGTGACCTTCGAAGAATATACCCTAAACACATATCGACATACTATATGTGTTTAAGGTACCTTACATTCTTCGAAGGCTATATGTCTATTCAACACCCTTTTATTCCAAGTCTTAGTTCTTCAATAACCCTTGAAAGTAATAATTATATTATTCTAAGTTAAATAACTAAATCTAAATAGATTATTTAGATAGGTTTAGAATTTATATGCGGTTGAAGTAGGAGCGAGAGGTATAACAGCGAAATCTCTCTATAGTGTACTTAAAGATTTCGACGATCTCGATCTCGAACTATTACAAATTCATTTCTAGAATTATATAAAATTTGGTTAGGTAGAGAAGACCTTGGACAGTGGAAGTGAACGTAATTGTAAGTATATAACTAAGGCCATGTACACTGTCATATGGTACTTTGTATTGTTATGTACTTACGTTTTGCGGACCATTTTAAACTTTATAAAAATAACAAGTTCTATGATTACCCACTCGACGCTTTGGTTGACTAGTGCAATGCTAACAAAAGTGACCTTTAATAAAATGAAAAGTTTTTTTTATCACATTGAGAACAAACACAATGTTGATGACACTGTTACAGAGAATATTAATTTAAGGGTTATTTTCGATTTTAAACTAACTTGTTTTCTAAGTTTCAATCTCACTGCAACAACACTTTTTAAAAATTATTTAAAATAAAGTAAAAGTATAATTTTTCTAAACAACAAATTAATTTGCAACCCAAAGACAAAAATAATATATTGAAGCCTGTTGTTACCATGTCTTAGAATATTTTTCAAGATAACTTTGTCAGCTCGTTACAACATGTATCGGGTAAGAATTGAAGGAATTTTTAGGTAAAAGATTTCTTAGATATCAGTCTATATATTCTAATAAGCTAATTTAGAGCTAGCTTATATGCGGTAGAAGTAGGAGCGAGAGGTATAACAGCTCTCTATAGTTTACTAAAAGATCTTAGCCTGTCCATAATATTCATTTATTATATCACAAATTCATTTCTAGAACGCACTTCGAAGGCGGCTTTGGTAGAATCATTTAAAATTTGGTTAGGTAGTGGGAGGAGCTCGGACAGTGAAGGTGAGCGTTAATGCATTTTAAAGGGGCCCTTTAAACCTACACTTGGGTCGCAAGTCCCAAGCGCTGCTCGGAGCTCCTCTTCCTACAACACGATGGGCCCGGCACCCGCTCGGTGAATCCATGGAACGCTAAGTTGTTTCTTCTCAAGTACTACTAAAAAGGGTAATAAAGTCGCAGGCAATTTTGATGTTTCTTTTTAAACGAAAAAGGGATAAATATGACTTCCATATGATGTTGGAACCGGTAGACATTTTTGCTGATAGGTTTTTAAAATTTTTGGAACACGTTTAGAGATTATTAAAAAAATTATATCAATACTTCACATTTTCTTTATTTTAGTTACATTTTGTGTAAATATAATAACTTTTTATACAGTAATAGAATTATTTTAAACTGTAAGTTAAGTAAGTCTTACCTAATAAATAGGAATAACTTAAATAGCAAAAGAGGTTCCACATTTTAAAATATTTTTTTCAGCTTCATACATATATGTATTTGGACACATTTGGCGGGAATCGAACCCGCTTACAGGCCGATGTTATGCCTCTGCGCCAAATATTTTTATAACGTGTATATTTTGAGTATTAAAACCAATGTTCATTTTGAGTATAATTTAAAACAATGTGTAAAACTCTTGTGTTTCCAAATAAATAAATAAAAAGCTTTACGCTTGAAAATGTGAGGTATTTTTCTTTATATTTTTAAAATTATAACCCATGGGCTGTATTTTTTGTAAATGTTAACTGAATGAAAAATTCCATGGAAATGATAAGTGTATTTAATAAAAGTATATTTTATAAAAAGACTTGGTAGGCTTATCTTATTTAGTCTTCAGTAATCCGGCTTTTAAACACAGCTAAGACAGAATAAGTGACTTTTTTTTGAAAGGTAATTTTACTGATATAAAATTATAAAGAAATCTTTTGAGATGCTAAGATTATAGTTTCTAAAGATGAGTTTGGAGTTTATATACTCCAAGCATTGGATCAAGAAGATTTTCTATCACCATTTCTTTTGGTTGTGAGTAAAAAAGGAACAATGGCAAAATAAGTTAAAAATGTAACACGTACACGTGGAGAAGTTTTATCAACATAAAAATAAGTAAAAATTAGTTAATTAAAACAAAACTGTTTTAGTGGTTCATTGATAACTTGAAAAATGGTTGTCAAAGTTTTACTTCTCACAGATTTTCACGATGAACTGTTTACAGTGACTATGACCACATCGGCAGTCCACCATGCAAAAGGGCATGACAACAACCTTTACCAAATGAAATTGTAACGAAAAACTGATAAATTTATAAGAGGGAAGTCAAACGGTTTGGGATTAGTCAATCTCACTTTCCCTGGTCCACAAAATTAAAACCCTACTGTAGATCGTAGATGATCAAAACACTTTAGTCCAGTACTTACAGTAAGTAGTTGTGTCGAAATTTTCAATTGTATTGTCAATAAAAACATTTAACCTTCCACAGTAAATGAGAAAGTTAAGGAGTATGAAATTTGTAAGCGTCTATTTAACTTCTAAGGTATGTTTGAACGACATTTAACTTGAGTGCACAAAATTAAATATAAGGGTGCTGTACCCTTATATCATTATACTTTGCCATACAATTTTATGTATGGATTTCTTTTACTTTAAGTTTAAGAAGGCGATTATCCGATCAGTCGCCTACACCCATGGGCTAGGATAGTTTTTGAGGTGGTTATGGAACATGTCCAAATAGGCAATTTAAAGTGCATAACAAAATAAAAAAGCTACTAGTTTACTGAATAAAAAAAAACACTATTACTTTTTAAATAATAACTTATGCAGCACAGTTCTTTAGTCATATAGTGTATTCCACAGATATTAAATGCCACGATATAACGACATTTTTAAGTATAAAATATGTCCATACAAAACCAAATCACAGTGTAATTTACTTCATTTACTATAATATTAAAGATAAACCTACCTGAAGTATTCCGAAGCGTAGTTCAATATCTAAGAAATGATACTCCTTGGCATACGGCAGGCGTGGTGACGGTGCATATTGAGGTACAGCAGTCGGCGGGGCCAGGGATATTGGATGAGGCATGACTGGAGGCTTCACACCAGGTGGCAGAGGAGAAGAATCCTAATGAAAATAGAAACAAAAAAATCGATTACATTTCTTCGATCTATTATATTTCAAAAGGTTTTAAGTGAAAAATAAAACGATAGCATAATTTATTTTACTATAGAAAGTAAAAAATAAAATTTTGAACCATAGAGAAGGATAAAATTCACAATAAACGTATAAGGTCAGAGAATTTACTCTTGTTTGTAAATCGTAAATATAAATATATTTTTTTAGGTTTAAAGGCAGAAGGAACCGCAGGCAACTGTGAGAACTTAGTGTTAAGACACTGCGTTCTCCGTTTTCTGCCTTTGCGGGACATTATGTGCAAGTGGTGGAACTCAATACTACGCTTTATTTAGTTGGTAGGCGAGTAAATCGATTTTTACTCGAAGAAAATGTATTCTTTTATTACCATTTCCTTCGCCTACCATCTAGATGCACAAATAGATGGACCCACAAATCGTCGCGTCTACAGGCACATAAATTACTATATAAAAAACACTATTTATAAATGATTTCACGTATTCACCTACAATAATAACAAATAAGCTAAAAAATAAAAAATGTTCCAATTGTGTAATGACGCCCAAGAGATTCAGCTAAACGAATGATTGAATGCCAGACGCCTAAGAGCTTTGAGTGCTCTTTCATTCGATATTTACCCCCTCAGAAACCCTTTATTGCATACACACAATGAAATTCTCGTTACTATTATTATTTATATTATATTTATATTTATGTTATGTTTTATGTGAAGAGTATGTATATGTTGACGATAGGCCAGGGTTCCGCTGTTTTTGAGTCCATTTTTAATAACAAAGTAACAGTAATATCAATTGGTTTATTCCCATGCGATGGATAATACAGAAAAGATAGCTTTACGTAATTCAATCCTTTTTACTTGATTAACAACTGACATCTCAGGTCAATATTCGAAAATTATAACATAAAGAACTTTATATAACAAATAGGTTTTATTGATTTCAATAATTGAACATTAATTTCAATACTAAATACTTTCATATGAATAAAATTATAAAATATATATTGATTTGCGCTCATACTGGTATATACATATTATTTTTGTTTACTTAGTAATAGGTTATTATAATGTTTTGAGTATTCCGAATGTGATTATATCTTATGAAAGCTAGGACGAATTTTTAAAATTTATAATAAAATATAGTGTACTATTTCTTAACATAAGACAACAATTTATATGAAATATTCTTATATATATATATATATATATATATATATATATATATATATATATATATATATATATATATATATATATATATATATATATATATATATATATATATATATATATATATATATATATATATATATATATATATATATATATATATATATATATATATATATATATATATATATATATATATATATATATATATATAAAAAGTAAAGAGTTGAGTGAAAGTTATATTTGTATAAGATTATTTCTTTTCGTTCGCTTCAAACGGTTTAAGTAAATTGATGAAATAATAAATTTACGTCTTTATAACGGACTGTTGGATCACTTTTGATGATTTTTATGAATTTGTAAAAGTGTGATCTTTTTTCAAAGAAATATTATGAAGATACTAAGAAGTTTTATAAAATATAATTTAATATATAAAATAAAACATAAATATTTGACACAAGATTTTATATATATATATATGTTTTTATATTTTTACGTACTAAAATTAAATTATTATAACCCTTCTTGTGAAGAGTATTTTATCAAAATGTATATAATATAATTATATATATTTATTTATTTATTTTTTTTAGCTTCACGCTTAATCTCGCACATGGCAGGGTAGGCAGAGGGAACTGCAGGGACCGTGCGAACCTAGTGTTAAGACACTCCCTTGCTTAGTCCCTGCATTCTCCGTCCCCGCTTTCCGCCTTTTTTTCGAGGCATTACATGTTGAGTGGCGGAACTCAATGCCGCGCTTTGCCTAGTTTTGCCAGAGCGAAGAAAATGGAAATAGAAAAATCCATCTTCTCCGACTGGGGATCGAACCCAGAAACCGTCGCGTTATAGGCTCACGTTGCGCCTCTGCGCATATATTTGTATAAATAGTTTATCAGTATATTATCCTAAGATATGACTGTAAGCGATATTCATTCGATTGTCGTTTGGGGGATAAAGTATTCGAATACCATTCGATAGTAAGAAAAAGCACAGCAGAGCTCCGTCATTAATCATCTCGAAAATAGAACAAAATGCGTTGTACAGAGTTTTTAACACTAACTTCTTTCGTTACATCCAACATTACTAATTTCATTTCGAAATAATCGAAATAATTGTAAAAATAGATGCGAGAAAAGCTTGTATACATATTAAACCAAAATACACTCACAATCCAAGCTAAAATGTTCTCCAAGCTCCCATAAACTGATTCAGATGCAAATGCTAGAGTATGATGGCATTCCTCCAAAGAATGAATGATCTGCAGCATCCGAGGGTGTCGCATCTTGTCCATGGCTACGATACACGCCTTTATGCGATCTAGCATTGTCTCCTTACGTTTTGGCTTATACAGCTTATCCGCGATGCGCTTGTCGAAGAAGAACACTGAGCATTCCTGTGAAACAAATTGTAGTTTTTATTAAATTTAGTTAATATTTTCTATATAATACTTTCTAAAAGTCTAATGACAATTTGCAAATATATATATATATATATATATATATATATATATATATATATATATATATATATATATATATATATATATATATATATATATATATATATATATATATACTTTTTAAGTGTCGCAATATGTGCATTTAAAAAATAGCATATGATAGAGAAAAATAATTAACGTAGTACAAATTTATGTTTTATTTATAACATTTTTCAATAATAATGACAATAACTATTTCGTAAAAAACATTTAGTTAAATTTTTCAACTATTATTTTTATTAAAATATACGTATTGCAATAAGGTCCACTTTAAAACATAAATGTATTTTCGTCTCTATCGGCCTTTCATAGTGTAAATTAAGCTGTAAAGCCGGCTTCGATAACGTTAGTCATACAGATAAATTGCATTCCAGAGATGACAAAAGTGTTCTTTTATTTCATCAAATTGCTATTTTTTCATCGACACACGTAGTGGAATTTCATCACAATTTTCTACACAATTTTCTATTCATTTAATGGATAGTATTGTTTATAAAGCTGCTATTTCGTATCTTACTTTATTGTACTGGACTGTAATATGATATTAAATTTGTAACGAACTTATTTCTATAGTGAAGGTTAAATTTCTGTTCTAAAACAGAAGAGCTCGGGCAAAATGTAGTCTTGGCGTTCCTTTGATATTCACTGTTGCTCATTTAGATTACTAGTTAGAATCTCGAATTCTTTAGTTCGAAATAAATATTATATATCGTAGAAATATTAATTAAAAAACAGGACATTTACTTCATTTCAATAATTATAAAATCGGAAGTCAATAAAATATATTTAAATATAATTTTACTATGAACTTGACCATTCTGTACCTGTAAATTACACAAGCCCATACAAAATGATTTGTCCTTACACATTATATATGTTAGAACTTCATCTTCATTTTCTACCTGCAACAAGTTTATACGCAAAAGTGTTCAGAATTATTTCCGCTCGTAAATTGAATAAATTTAGAGGTTGCGCGCACTTAGAGCACATTTGTAGTGTAAATCCGCACAGTTTCATACATTTTTCATGAGCTGCCGGTTGTGTCACGTAACTTTTGACTTCATGAAATAAAACACAAATTTTGCGTTATACGCTTTAGATGAAAGAAAATACATAAACAACATCATAGTCCATGTATATATATATATATATATATATATATATATATATATATATATATATATATATATATATATATATATATATATATATATATATATATATATATATATATATATATATATATATATATATATATATATATATATATATATATATATATATATATATATATATATATATATATATATATATATATATATATATATATATATATATATATATATATATATATATATATATATATATATATATATATATATATATATATATATATATATATATATATATATATATATATACATGTAGAAGGCAAAAAAACCGAATGTTCCAGATTTTTTTGAGTAATCTTTTAAATTTATAGATCTCAATATTTGAACGTATATGATTAACCACATTTTCAGACTTAGTTCTAGTAAAAATATTTATTTAGACAAGAGCTTCTGATCTCCGGGATCTCCTCTCAATAAAGACTTTTTGCGGTGACGATTATATTTTTGAACTGGATCCTCCCAAAGTAAAAATACAAACATATTTCGTTAAAGCAATGTTGAATGTTGTAATTAAATGAATGAATAAGTAAACTAATTTTTTTTTGACGAGATAGACGAGAGAGAGAGACGGCTCCGGCCTATGCTTCCAACTGCTCTGAAACGCCTTTTAAAGTTTGCGTGTAACTTATGAAATATTCCCCGGAACGATATGAATTCAAAACCTTTATTTTGTAAATTCTAACTGTATATAACACCTTAAGTGAAACGTTGACGGCATTCAAAGAAAAAGCGAAACTATCATTTTTGTCGATCTAAATTAGTTTTCAGGCTTTTAATAATAAAGTGCCTTGAATTTTCTTATCGCAGCTCACGTTACAAAAACATTTAAATAGGGCTTTAATTGCCTAGTAGTAAAAGGGACTAGATTTATAGGTTACAGTTCTTTTTGTTTTTTAGTCATTAAATTTACTGTGACTGTATAGTTTTTTAGAATGTTGCCTGCAACCTATAAGTTTAATAAACATATTTCTTTTGATGAGTGTTAGTTATGCAGCAGCATATGACTTTTGATTGTGAGCGTGATGGTTGTGGTTTCGATTCCCACTTACAGGAAATAATAAATTACTATTTTTGTTTCGAGTTCTCATAAGTAAGAGATAGGGATCTCTTTCTTAACGCAAGATCATATCTGTCGACATTCTGCATCTCGAATATATGTACAATAAACGTGAAGCTAATAGAAAACCTATTTTTATATTTATATATCTCACAAAAATATATACTGTAGCAGTATTTAAACCGGTATTTTTTATGATATTATTTTATTTTGTATCCAACAATTTGAATAATGAAAAATTGCAACAATTATAAGTAATTAAAATCCTATACGACATGATGAAAAGTGATAGGTTTATTGTGTTCCAATTAATAAATTTGGCAAGTATTATTAAAAATATTGATCACTTAGTAAATATACGTTAAAACACATATTATATGTATCGGTTTTCATTTAGCTATAGATACATTTCATTATACAAAGTGGTTGCAAAGCGAATTGACAATATAACACCGCGTTATTTTATAAAGCCTAAAACGCCTTTACGACTTGAAGTAAAGATCCTTTTACGATAATGACGTCGTAGGTAAAATTTTATTTGCCCTTAAACTGAACGATGTGACGAAATTTCAAGTTTTATTAAGTAGCGTCATATATAAAAGATCGTCGCAGCTTTTACCGATATTAAGAGCTGGTAAATGCCCAAACTTCTTTCATTTTACGACTTTTGTGCTTAGCATCTAATTACACATTTTTAAAATATTTCTGGTTATTGAAATTTAATTACTCTAAATACTGTTTTTAAGATCTCCCGACATTGGTTTCATTTTAATATTTTATATAGAACGTAAATATAAAGCCTTTTTTGAAGAGTATATGCCTGGATGTACCTTTCGTTATGCGTATGTAACGTCCATGAGATGCGTGATGAACCGTGGCATCTTCTTTCTTATATCTCTCTATCTATAAATGTTATAAATTTTCATGTTTATTGAGCAGTCCTAGTACTATACGACAGGCAATTACTATTGTTAACTAGATTTTTGTATATAGCCATGAAATATTTTACCCTGTAAGTAGTTTTGACAAAAACCCCATTGTCAGATACACTCTGAACTCGAAAATATATACTCGTATGAATATGTTTTTATAAATTATATACAGTTATACTTTATTAATACTTACTTAATAGGGGGAAAGTACAGAATGTCTACTTATATGTATCTTTAACTACTAAAATTATAACAAGAATCATAATTTACCACCATTTCTGATATTTAAGTTAGCAAAACTACTGAGCCACGACTCATTATCTTGCTATTCATATCAAATAATATAGCAAAATATATACAATACATGACTTAGTGAGAGGACCTGGAAAATGGGAAGATACAAATTCAGCTAAAATTATGACATTTCAAATAGCCTTTTCATATGTTATTGCTTCAAAGCTAGTAATTACACAAACTAAAATTGCCTTTATATTATTAGAGATCAAAACAGTAGTGTGTTGGTCAATTATATTTAATAATATGTAACATTTCTAAGTATATCTCATTCATCATCTTAATGTGACTACAGAAAGTCACTTTGCTTATTAGCTAGTGAAGACTTCATAACTTCTTTAGAAATTATTTCAGTTGACCGACTTCTTACGAAGTTAAGGGATCTAAGTTTACCCAAATAGATGTATGTTGAGAGCTTAACAATTTTGAATATATTTGTAAAACGAAGCTTGGCGACTTGATTATGCAATTAACATAAAATTTGGTGAAAAAATTCAAATAGACTTTAAGTAAAAGGTAGGATCTAGATATAATATTACAAGTATTTTTTTACTTTATCTTGAGGACCGTTGTGGCGCAGAGGCGCAACGCCTGCTTGTAAACGAGATTTTTTGTGGGTTCGAATTCCACTCGGGGTAAATGGATTTTTGACATTGACATTTTCTTCGCTCTAGACAAAGCGCCGTGTTGAGTTACGCCACTAAACACGCAATGATTAGAAAAGGTGGTAAGCAGGGAACAGGGTCTTAACACTAGGTTCCCGGGTTCCTGCGGTTTCCTCTGCATACCTTGCTACGAGCAGGATAAAGCGTGAATCTAAAAAAATAAGAACTTCTATAGTATATGTAATTATATATGAAATTTGTTTGCTAGCCTTTTAGTCTTTACCCGTGGAGGACAATTTACTTTGCATAAGTTATAATGAAAAATAATATTGAAAATACTAGTCAGATTAGAATAAGTTTCCAATAGAGAAAATCTCTTTAGTTATAATAAAACTGAAGTATCTTCCAGGTTAAAATCAAATATATAACTGTCGTCATATTTACGGTGCCTGCCACTGAGTCATGATGGCTTCCATTATGTCAAATCTCACTGTAAACGCGATTACAAGCGCTTCCTATCCAATAAATTTATTGTTTCTAAATAAAAATGTTACTTGTGTAAATTTACTATGTAAATTTCTATTCAAACAATGGTTAAAGTATAATAAGACTTAGACAAACAAGTCTACACAACAAAGGCAATGGTTACATACAACAAAAATAGTTCTACTAGATGTAATCTTATATACTTAAGTACATTTGCTTCGTTTGGCATATGTTGTAAGAAAGCTGAAAATAGTATGTATGTATGTATGTATTTCTATAATTTTATTTTTTAATATATAAAAAAACTTTTCTATAAAATAATAAATCTAAAATAATTTTTGGTTGATGTCCGTTTTGACATATTCATGTTTGCAAAAATACTATTTGCAGACGAAATAAATTCAAATAGCTTCTAATCCGCATCGCATAACTGAGATTCGGGTTATCAAGTTTCTTCTGTAATGGTAGTGATAGGTCACTTTCCAACTATACATGACAGTGTTAATGTCTAATAAAAATGTGAACCCAAAAATAATAATATTGAATTCATTAACAATTCATGCCAGCTCCAGTCGTGTAGCTCCGACATACGAAAGGTAAATATTAATTTACGTATTTCAAGTAAAAGTATGTTTGCGAAGACTTTATCGCTTTCAAAAATTGATCAATTGAATGTGTGCTTGTGAATTTTAAGCAGGACATTAAGAATGAACCTAGTGGCATACCACTAAAATTTGCATATATATATATATATATATATATATATATATATATATATATATATATATATATATATATATATATATATATATATATATATATATATATATATATATATATATATATATATATATATGTAGATCTTAAGAAATAAATTGTACCTTCTGCAAGCATTACAAGAATATAATAAAAATGGAATTGGAATTGGAAAAAGGATTGTATGTCAGGTCTATCGCTTGTTGCATCCTCATGATCATCATCCATTTTAAGGGACAAATGTAAAAAAAGTCATAAATGTACCTCGCTTATTAATAATTCAGTGAAAATTTTACGATTCCCTTAAATTATAATTTCATTTTTCCGACAACGCTCTAAGAAGAAACGTTTCACACAGTTTTCAACGTTTTTGATGTAACGTAGTCTTTGTAAATAAGGACTGTAAATATTAATTATTATACCATAATAAGCAATTTTGATGCCAGTGTCAAGAAAAAGTAATTTGAACGATACGATATATGAACATTATTACAAAATTCTGTAGGCGTATTTGTGTCTAAATGGCTTTTGTAAAGCAATTAGAAAGAATGAAGAAAAGGCCTCTAAGTCATTTACATTCAAATCACGTGATATACGTATATAGTACCTATATATAATGAGATATATATACGTATATAGTGTATATAAAAAAGATATGCTTTATAGTAGGTATAATGAGATACAAAATTAACCTAGTGTTCAAACACTCCGTTCTACGTATTCTGCTACAATTTGTTACTTTGAAGCATTTGAATTCACAACTATCTCGTAATAAGTCTAGTGTACTATAACAGTACAGTGTCATCAAAACACACATGGACAAAAATGTGAACAACAACTAAATTTGTGTTTAAATATGTATATCCATAACATTTAGAAATAAATTAATAATATTAATTACTTAATAGGAATAAGATTACTTAAGAACAAAACAAGTCAATGTATATATATATATATATATATATATATATATATATATATATATATATATATATATATATATATATATATATATATATATATATATATATATATATATATATATATATGTATATGTATATGTATATATATATATATATATATATATATATATATATATATATATATATATATATATATATATATATATATATATATATATATATATATATATATATATATATATATATATATATATATATATATATATATATATATATATATATATATATATATATATATATATATGTATATGTATATATATATATATATATATATATCCTAAATGATGAACACGCGCCCTGAATGTGCAATCAGTAGTGTAGGTACACCCATTTTATTCATATTTTCATTATATTATTTACAATCCGATACGTTTCACAGATCATTTCAGATTCGCAATGCTCACGTTGTAGAAGTCCTCTCGTAGCTCTTTTGAAGTGGACTAAAGGACTATAGTGAGTTTAATTGGCGTTTATTTTACAAATTGTTATTCTATATGTACTGAATGATTTTTAATTGCCAATTAGTTCTTACATTAAATTTTAAGCTCTTTATTTCTGAGTACAGTATATTCTTATGGCGAATTCAAGTTCAGTTAAGTAGTACATTATAAGTTATACATATAAGTTACATAGTAGACAATAGTCACTATGTCAAATTTAAAGTATGCTATCTTATAATCAATATGGATGACTTACTTTGGCATTTATACAGGTGTTTCTAGTTATATCAATAAATATCATAACATTTTAAAACACGTTTTATATATAATGAGTTCGCCTTTGGACTGCCACTCAAATAAGATGAAATAAGATTTAAAACATATCTATTTAAAATAAAAAAAAAAGTTGTTGTTACTTTAACAGAGCGTCACGACCCAGTTACAAAAGAAAAACCTAGATCTATTTATATATTATGAAAACCCAACATCGCTATATAGAAATAATATAAAAGGAAATGCCCCGAAAGGGCTAAATCCGCCGACAGCTGCCGAAATCCGTATAAGGTACTCTCTTTAGTTACTCTGTATGACGCAATGATTGATTTTGACAGTTCTTTTAGTAGTACATGCCTCGTAATAACCAAAAAATTTGCGAAACAAAGCCATAAATCGACTATATAGGCTTATTCTTTTACATCATTCTTCGCCAATTTCATTGTTCCTCGTTTAGAGTTCTTTGATTTTTGTTGTGATAAAAGCACCTTACAATATGTATTAAAAGTTCGTATATGTTAAATATACATTGCTATATTTTTATACAGTTTTCGAACTTTAACCTGCAAGACAACACGTCAAAGCGCCGTTAAATATTTAGATCTATATACACTCACTTTCTAAGTTAGTAACACCTGTTCAGAAAGGTTTTTAAAGTGGCGTTACCCGAAGCTATAAATAAAAAGAAGCAAAAAATAATCCTTTCAAGCAACTAAACTTTTAATATTGATTAAACACTTAACGCTTTGCTAAAAATGGTCTGGGAGGTGATTAACCTGTTCCTTTTTCACTCTACGTCTCACGAAGAAGGATGAATAGAGGGAACCTAGTGTTAAGACACTCAAATCTCCTTGTCAACTCAACTCAACTTATTGTGTCAACTCAACTCAAAACAAAACGCAACAGAAATAATTTTTTACTTTATTATATATAAAAGGCTATAAATATCCAGTATATTTAAACGTTCGAGTGTGAAAATAACACTAAAATTTGACGTCTAAAATAATTACGAGCATTTTTTACCTACCAGCTTTTTACATACATATTATTTATTCCAGATAAGAATTTGTAATTTGTTTTGTAACAGTATATTTAAGAGGTTAATTTTACATTATTTGATCAATTTAGAAGCATTCGAAATTTTTTAAACGAGTTGATTTTACTTTACTTTTGATTAAAAACAAGAAGCTGTCATTTACGTTGTGAGAGTTTACCAATATTTGTTTATTTTTATAACATACGCTCAGGTGAATTTTGGTACAACGTGCCTTATTCCGATCACGCGATACATCAAAGTAAATTGCGTTCCACTGGAACTTCTGAAAGATACACAATGAAAATATTATGTGTATTTCGACAACTATTCATATTCCAATTGGTAACGGTATAAATTGGATTCAGAAAAAAAAATCCTTCAGAAGATAAAAAAATATGTAACAATTTTATTCCGCATTATGCACACTACTGTATTTTTTACTTTCTGTATGAACAAAATATTGTTTTAAGTTGGGGAAAAGCCTAAACTTTGTAAGCATAAAGCTTACTTCGTGGAACTTTGTAGTTTAAATAGCAAAAGTTTAGACATTGCAAGTGTAGTAAACCTAGATATATAAGATGTATAAGCTCTTCGGTTACACAGTGACTGACAGACAAGATACAGCCGAAATGAAGCAACGTTGAAAATTTAAATTTTACATAGAAATTCTAGGCGAATGTAAGGAGCACTTAAAGAAAATTACCCTAAATTTCAACTAGAAACAGTAAAACGACAACGGGTGTTATGCAAAATATCAAATGTTCATAAATAATATGAAAGTAACTGATAAAACTGTAGCCATATCTTCACGCTTTATTCCTAGCTGGGTAGTCAAAAAAAAAACGGAGCGCTGTCTTCTATCTACCGGGGCAGTATCTTCTATAAACACTTTCAAGCCTAAAACCTCCCACAGCGGCCTTTCGGATCTCTCTTGCATTTATATCGCCAAGTCTTGCAGTCTTGCACAGTCTATTTGTGAACCATTGCTTTCATACAGATTCAAGATGGCTGCACCTTACTAATATTTTGAGACCTTCTGCGATTTCCGGTATAAGAACCATAACAAATCTCAGGTTATCCACTATATTTCATCATTTAGGTAGTAATATTAGTAACATTAGTTAACATAGTTCATCTGCTGCTGCTGTTTTACCACATTTCAGGCTGCTCATTACACTCTTAACTTCTTTTATACAGTTTTCGCTATCTACTACATCAACAAGGAGGAGAAAAGGCCTTGTATTCCGCCTATGGGACCAGTTTGTGTATATCTCCCCGTCTTTCGAAAGCACTCCTTTCATTCAAAAGGTCCATAATCAACTCCGAGAAGTACTAGCTTCTCGCCAGAAAAGCTTCGCGATTTTCCAGAAGTGGTTCGCTACTCTTTCATCTCTTATTTTCTCGGTCTTTTCACGCCCCATCTCTGTCCATGTTTGGTAGTTCGATGTCTACTCGGGCAGGATGGATTATTACCGATTAAGCAAGATCCCGTACACACAACACAAAAAGGTGAAAATCAGAAGAGGAAATTAAATTAAACATGGACATGATTTTTGTTATTAAATTAGCCCAATATACAGCTTAAATAAATAATGCTATAATATATATGTTAAATAGATTTTACATTAACAACGATTTAACGTTTATATAAATAGCGTAATTTTATTATTCACATGTATTTTGACGTAGCGCAGGTAGAGAATATTGGACTGCAAAATTTAAAATTGTTTAAAAGGGTTCTTCCTGTTAATTAAAAAAATAAACACAAGTAAAAAATATTAAAAGATGAGTTAACTGTTCATATAAGTACACATTGATTCACGAGCTATCTAGCGAGCAATGTTTCCCGACGAAAAGTCAAAATTCAATTTCCAAACACAACTATCCTACCTTTTATCTTCCCTAGACGTGGTAACAGAGTAAAATCAAATACAATATTTCAGAAAGTTCAACTTCAAAATTCCATAAAGCACATACAAATGCAGTCAACGGGGAAGCCGTAATACAAAATCGTTATCAGTTGTCATCCTCACGGTAAGTTTATGGAAAGTATGTAATAAGTATACAGTAAGTATATTACAATATTTTCAATATATTACTACAATATTTTCCTATAATATTTTCAATTCCACGAAAACTGCACGTGCAGCGGCGAGTAGGAAGTGGAACGTTTAAGACTAATACACTATTTCCTTATAAAGTCTATGAAATAGGCGACGTATTTTCAGTAAACGTATTGAAAATTATGGAATCGTTCGTCGCTTAGTGAAGCTTAAGTACAAATTATGAAATTTAAGCGTTATTTAAATGTACAAAATAAATATTATTTTAATAAAAGTATGATTTAAATAAACATGAGTAACTACACTTGTTGATTGTGAGTTCAATGCCTACTCGTGGACCTAATGAATTTTCATTGTATTGGTTTTGGCGCCAAGACAAAGTGCACGGCCACTCGACCCATAATATCCTGCTATATACATAATACAGGGTGAAAGCCACACAGAGGATATGGAGCAATAAATACATGAATATCGTCTCAGTACGGACTGAGGTATATGTTTGAACCTTAAAAATGTAAGAAAAATAGCCTTTTTTATACAAGTAAATGCGACGGTTTGTGGGCAATTCCCACTTGGGGAAGATGGATTTTTCTATTTAAATTTTCTTTACTGTGAAAACAATGAAAAATGCGACATTGAGTTCCGCCACTCAACATGCAATGCCTTAAAAAAAGCGGAAAGCAGAGACTAAGCAACGGAGTGTTTTAACACTAATATCCATATAAATATATAAATAAATAGCATGATGGTATGTAAGTATCCTATATTAAAAGCAATTCAAGAAATTATTGAAACAAAGTGAAACAAGTTTTTGCTGCTTAGGACTTAAAATTTTGCAGTTAGTAAAAATTCTAGGAAAAGCATCCTAAGTTTGTTGTAATTAAATTCCATTGATTTTAAATAATATTAAAGAACAAAAAACTTAAAACATTTTCAAATAATGAAAGGGAGTATATATATTCTTAAAATTTATTATAATTTCATTCTTGTATATCTATATATAGTATACTACTTCATATATATATATATATATATATATATATATATATATATATATATATATATATATATATATATATATATATATATATATATATATATATATATATATATATATATATATATATATATATATATATATATATATATATATATATATATATATATATATATATATACATATATATATATATATATATATATATATATATATATATATATATATATATATATATATATATATATATATATATATATATTTTAGCTTCACGCTTTATCCCGCACATGGCAGGGTAGGCAGAGGGAACCGCAGGAACCATACGAACCTAGTGTTAAGACACTCCGTTACTTAGTCCCTGCTTACTCCGTCCCTACTTTCCGCCGTTTTCGAGGCATTGCGTGTTGAGTGGCGGAACTCTAACTTTGCCTAAGATGCCAGAGCGAAGAAAATGGAAATAGAAAAATCCATCTTCTCCGACTGGGGATCGAACCCAATAACCGTCGCGTTACAGGCAGACGTTGCACCTCTGCGCCACGACGGTCCTCATATATATATATATATATATATATATATATATATATATATATATATATATATATATATATATATATATATATATATATATATATATATATATATATATATATATATATATATATATATATATATATATATATATATATATATATATATATATATATATATATATATATATATATATATATATATATATATATATATATATATATATATATATATATATATATATATATATATATATATATATATATATATATATATATATATATATATATATATATATATATATATATATATATATATATATATATACTTAGTCTGGCCATAAATACTGTTACTATTCAAAAAAAGAAAATATTACGTTTGAATTTGGAATCTGTCATTTTTATATGATTGCTTAATGTGTTTTCTTATTTTCGCGCCATTATATTGTTAAATATTTTGTTATATTAAAATGGAGTGGGGTGATAAAGAGAACCGAATCGCTGTGATTGCCTTACATAAAGTAGGTATGGAGAAAAGTGCAATTTTTAAAACCCTCCACCCGCTTGGTATTAGTCAAATGTTTGTTTACCGGGCTATTGATAGGTACAATGATACCTCCTCTGTTTGTGACAGAAAAAGATCTGGCCGTCCACGTACCGTTCGTGTGAAAAAGGTGATTAAAGCAGTTAGGGAAAGAATTCGAAGAAATCCTGGCCGTAAGCAAAAGATTTTATCTCGGGAGATGAAGATAGCTCCTAGAACCATGTCGCGTATATTAAAAGATGACTTAGGACTTGCAGCCTATAAGAGACGTACTGGTCACTTCTTAACTGATAATTTAAAGAAGAATAGGGTGGTAAAATCCAAACAACTACTTAAGCGGTACGCAAAGGGAGGTCACAAAAAAATTTTGTTTACGGATGAGAAAATTTTTACAATTGAGCAGTATTTTAATAAACAAAATGACCGTATTTATGCTGGAAGCTCTAAAGAAGCTTCGCAATTAGTAAACAGAGTACAACGTGGGCATTATCCCACTTCAGTGATGGTTTGGTGGGGTGTTAGCTATGAAGGGGTGACTGAGCCATATTTTTGTGAAAAAGGTATTAAAACGTCGGCACAAGTTTATCAAAATACCATTCTTGAGACGGTAGTTAAGTCTTTAACTAACACCATGTTCAATAACAAAGAATGGTGCTTTCAACAAGACTCGGCACTGGGTCATAGAGCTCGATCCACCCAATCTTGGTTGAAAACTAACGTTCCGGACTTTATCAGCACTGAAAACTGGCCGTCGTCAAGTCCTGACCTAAATCCATTGGATTATGATTTATGGTCAGTTTTAGAGAGTAAGGCTTGCTCTAAACGCCATGATAATTTGGAGTCCCTAAAACGATCTATTCGGTTGGCAGTGAAGAATTTTCCTCTAGAAAGACTTCGTGCTGCTATTGATAACTGGCCTCAACGTTTAAAAGACTGTATTGCAGCCAATGGGGACCACTTCGAATAAACATTGTATATTTTTAATAGTTATATATTGATGTATTAAACTAACTCACTATGAAAGGAATAAATGTTACGTATAAAAAAAAATCGTGCTTTTCTTTATAACAATATTTATGGCAAGACTAAGTATATATATATATATATATATATATATATATATATATATATATATATATATATATGTATATATATATATATATATATATATATATATATATATATATATATATATATATATATATATATATATATATATATATATATATGTATATATATATATATATATATATATATATATATATATATATATATATATATATATATATATATATATATATATATATATATATATATATATATATATATATATATATATATATATATATATATATATATATATATATATTGTATATAGTATATAATAACTACGCTCTGCTACCAGAAAATGTATATAGTAGTATATAATGAATATAATGAACCGCGTTCTGCTACCAAAAAATATATATTGAATAGTGGGTAGGGGTCAGCAATTGTGGAAGCGTGCTGAAGTGGAGGTTATTTATTAATTATTTACTTTATAGTCGGTTTTAGGATAATAGAAATTGTACAGTACCTTATCTTCATAATTCACAACACAAGCACTGATTGTTCACGTGGAATGCTTCACTTGAGTTTTCTTCACTAGGGGTTACTTGCACTATTATCTTTTGTAGGTTTGTCTTTGTCAGGTTCAATATCAAGAGGGAATACACAAAAGGGAAATCAAATAAGGCTGAGGGAGGGAAAATCACACCGCTAATTAATATTAGATTCAGGAAGGACGTGCGCTCGCGTCGGCCGTCTCACATGCCCCCTTTGCTACTTCTCGACAACTACTGGGCTACTACTGTTACCGACCGCGCGGGGTGTTCGCACAAGACTCTAAACTAGTCGGGGTTGCCATATATGAACAAACATAGCCCCCGCCCTAAACATCTAATGTTTACGAGAAAATGGGAGAAACTAACTAATAGGTAGACGAACTAATTTGGTTAAGGCTCTCTTTAGGATACCTGTCGATGTCTTAACATCGACCACACGCACAACGCTATCTTTACCAGGATAAATTTGGGAAATGCGACCACGTCGCCACTGTAAAGGGGGTAAATTATCATCTTTTATGAGGACTAGCTCGCCTACTGTTGGAGGATTCACTGGATCAGTCCACTTCTGCCTAGTCTGCAGAGTGTATAGGTACTCTAACTGCCACCGCGACCAAAAATGTTGAGTTATCTGTTGCACTACTTGAAAACGTGTTAAACGATTAATTTTTACATTGTTATAGGGATACTCCGGCAAAGCACTAAGAGGTTGGCCAATCAAAAAATGACCAAGGGTCAAAACTTCTAGATCGTTAGGGTCATTAGATAAGGGACATAACGGCCGGGAATTTAATACCGCCTCAATTTTAGCAAAAATTGTAGTTAATTCCTCGAATGTTAAAGGAGTTTCATAAACGACCACCGACTCTGATGATTCCTTCTTTGTCAAGAAAGAGTGAGAGTCGTCTTGGGGAAGACCGCAAGGAAACGCGGAGGAGGGAAGAAGGCGGAGGGAGGTTGTACTTTTAAAAAATATCTCACACACGTTATCTAAGGGGTTAGCAATCATGGGTTGAGGGGTCTCTTCAACCTTCCAGAATTTCTCGATGAGACAGGTAAGGATATTCCAGTCATGGGGGGCACTAATTCACCATAATCGACAGCGACTGGACCACAAACAATATAACCAAAAATTGTAGATAAAGCAGTAAGGCCGTTAAAGTTAAATATTTTATCTTGTAAAAAAACGCGCGCCGAACACGTCAGCACCCAACAGTATATCTATCGGGCCAGGCTTATTATAGGTAGGGTCAGCAAGGGAAAAATCACTACTAGGAAAAAACACAGACTCAGGGAACTCAAACTCAGGATGCGTACCGGCAATCACATCTATAACCATAGCAGAGGTTGACACCTCAGGGAAGGAATTATACAAAGGTTTAAAACACAGGGAAATAGAACCACGGGAAACCACTAAAGGAATATTACCTATGCCACGTACAGGGGCACAGGAGGGGGAGATGGTCAAATTGAGGTAATTAACAACAAGATCGGTTGTAATGAGGCAACCCTGGGCACCGGTATCACATAAGGCACGCGCTTCAATAAAATAACCACTAGCAGTTTTAACGTGTAATTTAACAGTAGGCAATAATATAAGGGAATTGGGTGAGATATTAAGGCAAGGGGAAGGGGGAGTAATACAAGTATCTAGCTATGTGGGTCTATCTTCTCTATTATAGGAATTATCACGATATCTTATAATATTTTCAACCTGTCTAGGTTGGGGCGGAGCATTTTCTCTGGGGGGAGAAGCTCTCTGGGAATGTCGTTGGGGGGAGCGCTGGAGTTGCGAAGGGGAATATTTCCTATGCTGGCCCCCGCCCATATGGGGACCGCGGGTAGAAGAAGGACAGGTACGCGGATAATTGCGTTTATTAAATTTGGAATTACAAATATAATTGCGATTGGATGAGGTAGGATACATTGGGTTACGGGAATCATTAAAACATAGCATAGTGTGATGGGATGAGCGACCGCAGGTTGAACATTTGTAGTCCCGCTTGCACATAAGAATTGAATGTTTGTCCAAACACCTATAACATAACCGGGAATGTTTTACAAATCCCGATCTTTCTCTAGGATTCATAGCTCTAAATTCGGGACATTCACGGAGGTAATGGGAAGAGGAAGCACACAGGTAACATTTTTTACTATTATTTATTACAGGTAACATTTTTTGTCTATTGTTTAATATAGGGGAGGGAGGAGCCGCAAAGTAAGTATGTTTAGGTACAGTACTTTTAAATTTCGTCAGGTTAGAATCTACAAGGGAGGTGTTGCCAACGTTGTCATGGTGACGACATTCGTCTTCCAAAAAGGTAATAAGATTTTTAAAGGTAGGTAATTCATCAGCGTCACCGCCATAACAACGCTCAAAACGGGATTTCAAATCAGAGGGAAGCTTAGTCAAACATATATGTACTAACATATAAGACCAATAGTATACGGGTAAATCTAAACGCTCTAAACAGCGATAGGCAGTTAACAAGGGGTTCAAGAAGGCCGCGCGCAAACCTGTAAATTTATTCGAAATCTCCGGCAGGGTAAGTATCTGGGTTATGTAGGTATCAGCAAGAACCCGTGTATTGTGATACCGCTTTTTCAACAACTCACGAGCAACTTCATAGTTGCCTTCTTCAATTTTTAAATGTAGCAACAACCGCTTAGGTTCATCTGCCAAGGATCCAACCAAGTACTGTAATTTCATTGTGGAGGTCAAATGGTGTTGGGAATCTACTACACTGTCAAACTGATCAATAAAACTTATCCAGGAGTCAGGACGTCCATCAAACTTAGGGATAGGTAAATCAGGTAATCTATTATAAGGAGTTCGCTCAGTAATATTTTTACTACTCATTCTTACGGGTGTACTGGCCATGACAGGATCAACTACGGGAGCAGGTGGGCACAACTCTAACTGACGCACCCGGAGGTCGTCTATTTTCTTATTTACTAAACGCACTTCTTTTTTTACATAACTAATTTCTTGGTAATCGATAGCCGGGTCTAACCCACCCAGGAGCACTGAGGACGCGTTTACAAATAAATTACAATGAGAATCTAAATCCTTGAACCTAACTAATAATCTAGGTATTTCAGAAGTGCCAAGAAGTTCCGAGGTATCGGCAATCCAATCGGAAACAAAGCGTACCACACCTATATTTTTTCTATATTCTGCGCTTTCCGTATATAAGGAACATTTTACTGTTTCATCATGAGTAGCCATTTTAAATTATCAAATAAACTAACAACTGAACTAAAATATTAAAAATTAATAAACGCGTGATAAACAATGAACCCACTACCACCGGGCGAGATCAGAAATCAAGTAAACAAATAACTCAACTAAAATATAAAAAAAAAAAAAATAATAAACTCGTAATAAACAATGAACCCACTACCAACGGGCGAAATCAGAAATCAAGTAAACAAATAACTCAACTAAAATATTAAAAAAATAATAAACTCGTAATAAACAATGAATCCACAACATCTGGCGAGATAAGAAACCAGTTACGCGTCGAGTCGGCAATCTACTATATCGCAATATAATAAAATACTATGATATATAATATGACTACAATTAAGGCTTAAACTTCATTTAAATAAAAATAAAGGGAAAAAGGGTAACAATAAAAGTGTAGGGATAATATTTTAAAGTAAGTTAGTTTTTTAAGGAAATTATATTAAAATATTTTAACTAACTTCAATTATAATTTAAAACGGGATAGGTTAATAAGGCGTAATATTATAAAATATATGTAACCATATTATGTGTATTTATTATATTTTATATTTAATATATAAAATTATATTCAATATTTATTTATATATTTTACACATTATACATTCACCCTACACAATTATATATTCAATATTATATGTATAAAAATTTCATATAACATTATTTTTTAAACAACTCGATGCGAACACGTTTTAAAAGGTTAAGAAATCAAATTATATTGTAATTATGCGTTAGGTACCAAATTAAGAGCCAAAATACTAAAACGGGAGAATAACACTGTAATGAAAGGGACTCAGGGGCATGAAACTACGCTATAATCAGGGGGACTCAGAGGGATTAAACCACGCTTTAATTAAGGGGGCCCAGAGGGATGAAAACCACGCTCTGATTAAGGGGGCCCAGAGGAATGAAAACTACGCTCTGCTACCAGAAAATGTATATAGTATATAATAACTACGCTCTGCTACCAGAAAATGTATATAGTAGTATATAATGAATATAATGAACCGCGTTCTGCTACCAAAAAATATATATTGAATAGTGGGTAGGGGTCAGCAATTGTGGAAGCGTGCTGAAGTGGAGGTTATTTATTAATTATTTACTTTATAGTCGGTTTTAGGATAATAGAAATTGTACAGTACCTTATCTTCATAATTCACAACACAAGCACTGATTGTTCACGTGGAATGCTTCACTTGAGTTTTCTTCACTAGGGGTTACTTGCACTATTATCTTTTGTAGGTTTGTCTTTGTCAGGTTCAATATCAAGAGGGAATACACAAAAGGGAAATCAAATAAGGCTGAGGGAGGGAAAATCACACCGCTAATTAATATTAGATTCAGGAAGGACGTGCGCTCGCGTCGGCCGTCTCACGTGCCCCCTTTACTACCTCTCGACAACTACTGGGCTACTACTGTTACCGACCGCGCGGGGTGTTCGCACAAGACTCTAAAGTAGTCGGGGATGCCATATATGAACAAACATATATATATATATATATATATATATATATATATATATATATATATATATATATATATATATATATATATATATATATATATATATATATATATATATATATATATATATATATATATATATATATATATATATATATATATATATATATATATAAGAATGAATATTTAAAAATCAATTATTTACACAAAAATAGACACGAGCACAAATTTCACAGTGAAATTATTATGACAAATAAAAGCCTTTTTACATATATGGACTGGGTTACGTTTTAATAAACGTACAGCCGTATAAATTGAGTTAATATGTTCTGACCGTGACATTTCTGACTTTATTTTACCATAATAAAAGGCCTAAAGCAATATATTTGTATTGTGAATTGGATCTTTTCATATTTTTTTGATATATAGAGCTGCTTTTTCGTATTTCGTTAAAAAATTTGTTAGTTAGCCTTAAAAATGAAGCCATCATAGGCAGTCAGGTAAAAGCAGATTAATTTAATTAATTGCTTCTTATAAATGAAGAAATAAATCTACAATTATTAAATAAATAGATATTCATTAATTTATCCTTGTCTTTTTAATTAAACTAAAAACTCAGAATTTGGTATAATTAAAAATCAGTTATAAGCTAAAAAGTAGCGACAAAAGCTGTGATGTAGTTAAAAAGTGAATAATAAATTAAAGTGTTAAATTGTAAAGAACAATTTAATACGGAGCGAGGAATACAATGTAAAATATGTTTGAGATTTTTACTGCAGCTGCGCGATGCGCTTAAAGTTGCTACTTTAGTAGTTCCTCGAAACATTCTCACGAAAGCTTTATATGCTTTATAGCTTGAGTGTTATGAATAGGATGAAAGCAATTGTAAGTTATATTTCATACATAAAATGTTTCAGATTTTAAAGGACCCATGCCATTTGAATGTAGCGTTAAGTTACATTCAAATGGCATGCGTCCAATATTGTGTTTTTTATGTCTTGACGCTTTATCCCGCTCATGGCAGGGTAGGCAGAGGGAACTGCAGGAACCATAGGAATCTAGTGTTAAAACACTCCGTTGCTTAGTCTCTGCTTTCCGCTTTTTTTAAGGCATTGCATGTTGAGTGGCGGAACTCAATGTCGCATTTTTCATTGTTTTCACAGTGAAGAAAATTTAAATAGAAAAATCCATCTTCCCCAATTGGGTATTGCCCACAAACCGTCGCATTTACTTGTAAATGTTATTTACAGGTAAACCCTATGTATAACTCTGCGCCATGACAGTGCGTGCGCTTGCGTAAAATTAATAAAGACTATTACTATAACAGTAATTATAAATGGCTTAGATATGTATTTAAATACATATTTATTTTAATTTAATATTTCAAACATTTTTTTTTCAACATTTTTTTTAACATACATTTTGTTCCATATTAAATAATAATACAATTTTCTTACTATGCCAACAATATTAATGCATAATAAACTACAAAGGAAGGATACCATAAATGAATTAACTAGTTGAGCTGTTGGCTTCTAAGCTATAAGTTTGTTAGTATAACTTAAGTTGATTCTACTAACTAGTGAGTTTACTTTTTTAATTGGTCTTCTGTCACTAGATCTACTTTGCTTTTACTTGCGAAGAATAAGTATCATTTAAAATATAGATTCTATAATAACTTAACTTTTGTTTGTTTTGTAGAGTTATACACATATTTTTTTGTGAGAAAGACAAGGCAAAAGAGCTTTCGGGTCACCTGATGGTAAGTGATCACCGAAGCCCACAGCTGTGTAGCACCCGAGGTGCCAGTTTGGAGTGTGTGTGTTTTTTTTAAGGTACGGTAGGTAAGGTAGATTTTGTTTGAGGTATATCGCATCGATCAGGAAACACTGCCATCGGAAGGCTATTCTACAGTTGTGTAGTACGTGAAAAAAGTTTCTAAAAAAAGTTTCACCAAAAATAGGTTTTTTTATTGGTTAACGCGTAAACTTGAGTCTCCTGGGGATTGAATTGAACCAGGTCCACGATGAGACATTACTGAGGGAGGCTTCTATAGCCTCTGCAATCACTCAGGCCCCAAAGTGATATGTTCTATCAGCCAATTATGATATGTTCTAACTTATCCCCTCCGCTGAAGCCATGATACTTGGTGAATTTCATGCACACAATTCCGATTGACTCGGGGCACATATCACCGAACACGTGGGGAGGGCTGTATTTGACTTTGTTGTGGCTAATGAATTGTCTTAACCGATTGAGTTACGCGTCTTCCAGTTATAGAGAGCCATAAAAGTTCATTATTGAACCTCCTGCTGACTTTACGTCCAGATCACTGTCTAGTGTAGAGTGAGGTGCCTATTAATCGCAATAGTTGCAGAACACCAGTGATTCGTCCCCTTTGGCACTAAGTCGGCAAATTGGAGTGGGATGTTTCGGCTATCGCGGAGGTAGTTTTGCAGGTGGTGGTTTCGACTCTGATGACCAAGGTACGACACATCCGACATTTCGGGGTTGTCAGAGCTATGCCTATCATTAGGTTCAGTCAAAAAGCTGTTTGGCGAGCCCCTTCTACTTAAAACATCCAGTCGAGTGGATGGGATGGCATCTTTCCTTTAGTGCTCTGTGCTTGCGCTTTTGTGTTGTCATCGGTGCTAACGCGCCTATTTGGGCTTTTCTTCTCAATCGGCACAGCCCAAAGTCGTGGAAGAGCGCCCTGATCCACCTGGTCTCGAAGAAAAGTGTTAGTTCGAATCTGGCAAACTTTAGGTCTGTCGCAATCACCTACCTGCTCTCCAAAGTAATGAAGAGTATAATAAACAGCCAGCTCTTGGTTCATCTAGAGGATCACCAGTTCATCAGCGACCGTCAAAAGTCGTTAGCAAAACTTCCTTTGTGTGGGCTTCCCAAGAATTTATGCTAGTATATTGTATACTTATAGAAGTGTATATTACTATATATAATTTAAGTGTAAATTGATAGTGATGCAAAAATAATAAAAAATATATATGAAGCAAGAATCAGTGGTAAGGGAGAGATCTCAATTGGCGTTCGAGACTACAGTGTTAAAAATACCGGAGATCTGTCACGTAAAAAGCTTGTAGACCCCAGGCACGTGGAAAGAGGTTAATGATAGTTGACGAGGCGAAAGAGAGTGTGTATATATTGCCCGTTTTGAAAGGATTGATAAAAGATGAAGTTAAATAATTATGTTAAATGTAAAAATTTACTTATTATTACGTTTGAAGCCACTATATTTATTTATATCCAAATTTACAGCTTCTTCAAATTCATTCATACAAATACTACGAATTTCATATCAACGAGCGTTACAAACAAAAAAAATCAAACGCAACAAGTTGCTATAGTGGCAATGACTCTCATATGTCGACGGTTAGCGTAGAGCACTCGTAGCAAGTGCTACGCTCCGTAGCATTTTCATATTTGCTTATGTCATTTGAAAATAGTTTTGTTTTTTTATTCGTATGTTAGGTAGAATTACAAATTGGTATATATGAATTAAGAATTATTTTTGTGAAATCTGTGCAACTAAAACTGTTTTGAAAAATGTATAAATCATATTATAAATCATTTTAGCCACACATAAAAAATACACATTCATTTAAATTCTGAAATTGTAGTATTAAAAGTGGCTTTAATGTTAGATAAATGTATTTGTAACCCAATATCCTGAACTTCTGACCTTGACATATAATGGACGTAAATTCAATACGCTCGAGGCGCTTTAGTAAAATTTACAAAATGGAAACGAATATTCAAAACTGTTAAATGTAAGTAAATAAAAGCTTATTGTAGGCTAGTTAGGATTTTTTAGTTTTAGGCTGTTATTATTAATGTAAAAAGCTTAAAACCGTATACAGGCCCAGGGGGATTTATGAAAAAGTATAGCTTTTTTGGTTAGAGCACAAGAATAAATTTGAAACTACATGTTATTTCAAATCATATAGCCCTAAATAAATCAATTTATACCATGAAGTACTTTAAAAAAAATATTCGACGCTAAAGATAAAGCTCTAGCCAAATAAAGCATGCTAATAACAGTGCATCTAAACCTGTAATTAATGTAGATGTAGATTTTAAATTTTTGTCATTAAAAGAATATTCCTATAACGGCAAAATATATACGTATATACATTGACTCATACATTTTGCATTATATACAATCATAATTATATTGAAACACATGAACTAACGTTAAAATGTCAGAAACAGAGACGCTTCGCAGATTTGCGTCGCGCTAGCTCTGACCACAATAATTTTCGCTTAGCGGTACCTTCCATTGTATCATAGTCCAAAAGAATTTGAATAAAACTGTAAAGTTCGAATACTCGTATTGTAATTTTGTCTGCTACGATAAACGGACAGAAATAAGAATAATTATATAAAAGTTAATATTGTTTATTGAGTAACATGTATATGTATACATACATATGACCACGGTGACAACGGTGTACATATGACCTTACTTATGATTGATATATCTGTGACCTTCCAATAAGTGCTTTCAACCAAACTTTCCCTAGCTAGTGAGCTAGGGAAATCACTTACATATGTATATGTATATATATATATATATATATATATATATATATATATATATATATATATATATATATATATATATATATATATAT
Organism: Dione vanillae; assembly: GCA_037178615.1. Classification (NCBI taxonomy): domain Eukaryota; kingdom Metazoa; phylum Arthropoda; class Insecta; order Lepidoptera; family Nymphalidae; genus Dione; species Dione vanillae. Next base: position 596,556 of record JAZFAU010000013.1, read on the forward strand.
ATATATATATATATATATATATATATATATATATATATATATATATATATATATATATATATATATATATATATATATTCAGTGCATTACCATTACCTAATATATATAAGATTATCGCTCGTTTCTGTATATAATTATTTTATCCTATACTGGTAAGGGGAAAGCGAAAGCCAACTTAATATGCAAAGTTTTGGAATTGGGCGGAAAGTAGGAAAGTAAAGGAGGTCTCGCTATATTGCTATATGATTGATTTGTATGAAGCTAAAAAATACAAGATGTTTCCGATAAAACGATGTACAGACTAGTAATTCGAGACCATTTGAAATGTAATATAAAACCATTTGATAGCTTTTCCTAAGAAATATGAGAATATTTCTTAGGAAAAGCTATTAAAAAGGTGCACTGAATTTATATCCTTCTATATACATATAGTATATCTCTATGCTCATATGTGTGATCACATAACTAATGAAAGTTTCATAAAATTTCCCTATAGACATTTGCTCCTACAATATTTCTACCTACTCGAATTTTTATATATTACAAGTGCTATATATTAAATATGTGTTATATATATATAACAAAATAAAATGTTTAATTGCTTAGCTAAATACTTGTGAAATTATTTTTATGCTAGAAAATTTGCAGTTTCCTCTGCCTACCCTGCCATGTGCGGGATAAAGCGTGAAGCTAAAAAAAATTGCATCCAACAATGATAAAATGATCACTGAAAGTAGTTTTCAATTCATATCATATTTGTACTTTAATTATTTATACCCTGGTCCTTGTTTAACCCATATAAATTTAAAAATGTGATAACCATTTCAAAACTAATAATGATAAAATTAACATAATAATGTACATTACATTACATTCAAAAACATCAGCTTAAATGAAAATTGAAAATATATTTTCATAAATTACACTGTGTACCGTGTAGTAGAAGCCTTGACCTAGTTAGCGAACAAGCCGAGATGCCGACCCAAAAAGCAATTCGAGTTAATATCACGATTCAACTGGTGGTTACAACCTGTTATTATTTTCGTAGACAAAAAATATATAAAAACGTTTTATACGTCATAAATACTTGTTAGGTTACTTAAGACTTGGTACGTGAGCGTTTAAGCGTTGATTGGCTTTTTTGTTTGACATGTAAATATAACTTTTTATTTTTATATTTATAAAATTATACCATCCGCCCGTCGTGGTGCGGAGGCGCAACGTCTGGTTGTAACGCGACGGGTTCTGGGTTCGATCCCCAGTAGGGGAAGATGGATTTTTCTATTTCCATTTTCTTCGCTCTGGCAAACTAGGCAAAGCGCGGCGTTGAGTTCCGCCACTCAACACGCAATGCCTCGAAAAGGGCGGAAAGCGGGGACGGAGAAAGCAGGGACTAAGCAACGGAGTGTCTTAACACTAGGTTCTCACGGTCCCTGCAGTTCCCTCTGCCTACCCTACCATATGCGGGATAAAGCGTGAAGCTAAAAAAAATCTTATACCTTTATTGCCGATAAATTTTTTAGAACATTTCTATGATTGCTTTACTAAATTCATAATTAGAAATTAGAATTAGTAGTTTCAAAACAATTTTACTCCTAACCTCATATAAGGTATAGAAGAGGTTTTATAATGTAAATATAAAAATGATAATATTGTATATAAAATTATGCATTATATGACAATATCCAAACGTGTTGATCCGCTTAAGTGGATCCAAGAAATTTCCAAGTTTCAACCCAGGATCTGATGTCTTTAAAGACACGTGAAAAATAGAATAAATATTTAACGTCTTCTAACCTAACATTACAATTAAAATATCGAATTATAAAAAATACCTTATTGGTAATTGAATGGCATGAAAAGTCAGTATTGTTATTATAAAGACACCTTTTGTTTGGAAACGATGAACTTACTTACTACTTATTTGATTAAGTATCTATTATTTAAGTAATATTATATCGTTACTTTTTTAGCTCATTTTCAACAGTATGGGGTGGTGTGGTGGTTTCGCATACAGCAAGGTAGGCAGAGGGAACCGCAGACACAGTAGGAACCTAGTGTTTAGACACTCCGATTCCCGCTTTCTGCCTTCGAGGCATCGTGTGTTAAACTCAACGCTTATCTAGAAGCCAGAGCGAAGAAAATAGAAATGTAATCTATCCTCAACTAGTTCAATATATATATATATATATATATATATATATATATATATATATATATATATATATATATATATATATATATATATATATATATATATATATATATATAATAGGAAAGCATATAGAGAATGTAGAGTAATTGTAAACAAACCTTAACGCAATTAAGCAACATCCGCATGATAAGTTCTAGTGCCTTTCGTTCCACACCAATAAATGGATAACACAATTCTAAGAATTTCCTATTACACGTATGAAAGTCTGAGGAATTTAATAATATCATTACAACAAGAAATTTCAAATAAAACGATAAATCTAAAATTATTAACGGGAATTAAATTGTATTGGTTGGAATTAATATTGTTGTTTTAGAGTTCCGAAAATTAAGAAAAAACAGAAACTAGGGGTTCTGTTCGATCGGTCACTAAAAGTGATAGGTCATATTGTCGTCCGACGGTCATTTTGTTATGTCCATAATCAAGGGGAAAAAAATAAATTGTACCACTTAGTTAGATTAATGATGATGATGAAGATGATGGTGTCTGTTAATTTGTGGACAAATCTGGAAGAGAAGAAACTACTTGGCATTTCATGTTATTCATGATGTACATTAAAAATAAAAAAAAGTAATGTAATATTTTTATAGTGTAATATAATTAACTTACTTTAAGCTAAGGCAATATTAAGTAACATGAAAATAGTAGGATATAAGAAGTAGCTAAAATTCCTTAATTCTAAATAATAATACAAAAATATATTCTTTTTGAATAATTTAAAGATTTTTAGAAATGGGAATTGTGTTAAATTTAGAGAGTGATGTGAAAAACTGGATAAGTAATGGCTCCCATTTTAAAGGATCTGCTCATACAGCATGCATGATTTAATATATATTAACGTTAGCTTTCGATCGTTTTCGGGAACAGGGTACTGTTTAAATTATATACGTTTGAAAGAAAAGATTTATATATAGCACGAACTATATTATAAATTATACATAGTAAAATATATGTTTAGTATTAAAAGTGTTGTAATTTTTTTGTGTAATCAATTTTAAAGAGGAAGGCAGCCCTGACGTTCAAATAACAATTTAGCAATAGCAATATTGTTCCACAATTATTCTAGTTGAGATGAGATTCAGTAACAATTAAATCAACCCAGCGTAATTTATATTATCAAATTATTAAAGGCCAAGTCCTTTTGAAATTGAAACAATAATAATTGCTTTGAGTAATAACAAGATAGAAGACACCTACTAAGGTATAAGTTGTTATTCTCATCCGTATTATAGTTGAGATTTTTAAATTTTATAGAGTGTTAACATACAAATATATTTTTTAAACAGAAATAAAATAATAAAAAGTCTATGCAAAAGCAATAAAATCTTCATTCAGAATTTCGCAACAAAAAATTGTTTACTATTGTATATAAATTCACCGCATGTAAACTTTTGGCTTAATTGGTTGGAGCATTTGAATGGTTAAGCCATTCATCATGTGATCAGATTTAAATCCTCTCATGGTTGAAAATTTTGTACAGAACTCCAATTACTTTACTGTTTTCGTTCCTAATATTATATTATTATGATTAATTTACATTAATCTTGCATTTGTGATAATTAAATCTACTGGCCTTCTAATTGATTGTGTTGCCCCGTGTAAATTATTTTTTCTATTTATGGAAGTGATACGAATGCAAACTATTGTAGTCACAAATCAGCTAATATCCATATGTCATTTACACAAGATTTTTTCACAATCTCTTCCTTCGCAACGTGCCCTCGAAAATGTTCTGACAGATCTGTGACCAATATATAGTATATATAATTCTATGGATATGGTGCTATGGTATAGTGCTATGCTTTATAATATAGGCTTAAAAAAATGTGTTTGATATGGCGTAATCAATGCTGGCATACCAACTTGGTTTAATTTTAAATCAGGTGTTTAATAGGTATTTCATAATATTTTAATTGCATGCTGTCAAACTGAAGATAAATCGTCTGTTGTACATAAATAATGCCAGTGCATCGTAATATGTAATGATTAAGTTTGGAGATGGTCACCAGCTTGAACAGTGGAACTGAAAATATTAACAAGAGCCTACGAGTGATTAAACTTGAGGTTCTAGTACAAGAAATAGACAAAAAAGACTTTAAGTAGTAGCACCTCTAATTGGATGAAAATGTAGACTATGCAAATTAGACTTAATAAATCGTATTGCTGATTGTAAATAGAATAACAATTCATTATTAGAAGTAAGTGAACGAAAGGTTTTCAAAAGTTTACAATTTTCAATTATTGCATAGTTTTGTTTGTGCATATTTTTAGAATTTTCATAAATGAAATAAATATGTTTTTTATTATTTTCAGTTTCAGTAAAGTAGGCTCGACTATCGACATTGTAACCATGAAAAGAACGAAATAGAATTACGTGACACGTTTTAAGGTTAGCGACTCTGTGACCTTGGCTATTTACACCCAATGTTATAGGGTTACTACAGGACATTTTAAGAAACTTAGCAGATATCTCGATAAAGTAAAGAAATTTGGACCAAAAACAATTTTGGTTGAATAAAAAATCCAACTAATGCATATTTAATTGTTTTTTTTCTGTAAATTTCAACTGAAATCAACAGATGATTAACCAAGTACATGTCTATCTAGACTTGCGTGCCACGCGGTACTGAGGCCGCGCATGCCTTGTAGCTCTGCGAGTAAAACAGATTGGGTTGTAAGTTTACTACGTGAATTCAATATTAAAACTGCCATCTGTAGATCTTTATTGGCAAATGTACGAGATGCACGTCCTACCTGCATAAGCTAACGGGGGCTACTGGAGCAGTGCAAGCAGAGTATAGCCGTTTCATTCGAGCTATTCATTCATATGTCTGAAGCCGATCTGTTACTGCCCTACGTGTGTTTATTTTTTCAGAAGCATTTCTGATTTAAAATTTGAAATGTTGAAATATTTAAGCTCTGTTTGAAATATTTTTCTATCTCTTTAAATTTCTCTTTAGTTTGTTGCAAGGATTCAACGTTGTGATTTATTTTAGCTTTTGATTTAAGCAAGGGTGACATAGAGGAGTATACAGAAATATATAGAAATTATAATTGTTTAATTAAAATTTGCTACAAGAAAACCAAGACACTGTAATTATCATTATTATAGGAATTCAGCTTAAAATGTAATTATTTAAAAATAACCATTTTGTTATTTCAGGGTGGAATTTTAAATTTTACCTTACTTTGTTATAACGAAAACAAAATAAGGTAAAATTAATTTTATATATGGATATTTATACTATCATTCTATTTATTATTTATCTATGTAAGTATATAGTAAATAATGGATATGAAAATACGTATGTTAGATCTATAAGTTATATATTGAATTAATTTGCTGGTATTCAAGAAGTTCAATGTAATAGATGAATATTAAATTGAGCGTTGCGTTTCTCAATTATTGTTTATTTCATTGTTTATACCTCATATATATACACACATATCATATTCATACACAAAATTATAAAGTCACTTAATAATCATATCATCTGAACATAAAACATGGTAAAGTATGGACAGGACAGGTAAGATAAGAACAAGTCTTTTTTTCTCCTTAGGAATTTGAAAAGGCGAAGTATTGGATTTTGTATAAATATTTCGTTGTATGTTATGGCTTCTTTTTTGAGTTAAATTAAAATAACAACACAACACAACACAACATATATATATATATATATATATATATATATATATATATATATATATATATATATATATATATATATATATATATATATATATATATATATATATATATATATATATATATATATATATATATATATATATATATCGTTTGGGCTTCATCATGAGGCGCAATGAATTTAATTTCTATATAGAAAAACATTTAACACTTTTTAGATATGGCAAAGTTGGAAATCGTTTGTCACAGAATTTTTCAATCTGACAAAAAGCGCGCTCAAACCTTTTGAAGCAAATCCAATTGGCTGATATGTGCAATATACCTAATCAATTATCATTTAAACTGTTCAAGTTTGAAATAGTTCATTTTTCACATAATTTGCCTTTACGAGATCTAAAACCAAAAGTAATATTCTGAGTCAAAAAATCCTTTTCTAAGTGTGCGCAATTATTATGTTTTCAGAAATAATACAAAAAGACGGTGAAGAATGGAGTGTCATAACACTACGTCCCCTAAAACTATGCCAGGGAAGTAGCGTGAAGCGGCCAGTACAAAGTATTTCAGGTACTAATTTTCTTTAACCTAATTTCAACTAGCAGTATGATTCCACGTAATTTAATATAATGATAATCCTATTGGATTACGCCTTACGTTGTTTAAGTTATTATATATATTAATATATGTAATATGTATAATATATAATGACCGCAGGCAGAAATCGACCTTTTCAAAGGGCCGGCCCGACCTCAATGGATCAGGGAATGAATAGGATATATACATATATACGTATATATGAAAGCTTTATGTCGATGATAACAGTGTATTCGAAATGCCTATTATTATTATGTATGTAATAAATAATATGAAACATAATTTAGACTTAGACGAATTTTTATTTAAATATAAGATAGGATTAAAGAATGAATTCAAAGCCTCGCATATTGTGTTAAGTTCGCTAACAAATCAAAACCTAAAAGGGCATGAAATTTTAAGTTTATAGGTATATCACACAAAAAACATATATTAGTTTATTTCAAACACAATTTGTATGCTTATAGTACAATTTAAGTTTGTCGACTGTCGAATTTTTATTATATTTAAGATTGTCTACACAACCAATTTTACCGCGCTATATTTTTATTTATTTTAAATTCACAAACTTCACAAATTTGGTGCTAAGCCGGCCTTTGAATTGAAGGCAAGCAACAAGCAAAGAAAGAAGTCGTAAAGAAGTTTTCGGAGATTACATATTAAAATGTTCAAAAAAGCATACATTTCAAACAAATCACCAAATCATAAATAAAGAAATCATGTTTACCATAATTTACTTCCTGAACCTAAATAGCAAAATTTTTTTCTTTGTTAAAAATATATAAAGAATTTTTTATAAATCTGGACATTTTAAATTTTGAACTTAAAACATATTGATGTATTATCATAGAACATAAACTA